>PITA01013859.1:0-55844 GCA_004023965.1 Spilogale gracilis | reverse complement strand
GTGGGCTCCCCCGTGCGTGTGGGCAGCCCCCGAGCATGTGGGTGCCCTTGCGCGTGTGAAGATGTGGTACATATATACAATGGAATACTACGCCTGCATCAGAAAGGACGGATATCCAATTTTTGTAGCAACATGGACTGGACTGGAGGAGATTATGCTGAGTGAAATAAGCCAGGAAGAGAAGGTCAAGTATTGCATGGTTTCACTTACTTGTGGTGCATGAGGGGTAAACTGGAGGACAGTGGCAGAAGGAAAGCAAATGGGAACTAGGGTAATCTAGGGAGGGAAACGAAACAACAGAGACTTTGAACACAGAAGCAAACTGAGGGACTTGGAGGGAGGGGGGTGGGGGGATGGGAGAGCCTGGTGGTGGGTACTGGGGACACCTAGAGCGTGGAGCACTGGGTGTTGGGAATGGGGAATGAAACTTGGAACAATGGAAAAAAAAATTTAGTAACAATAAAAAAAAAATTTAGGAAATCTTACCTAAATATTGAGATGTAACATGAGACAAAAGAAAATATAATTTTTGTATAATCTCTTTTCCTAGAAAATTCCCTCTCAGTCATTTTGAACCTTATAATTTTATACAGTGTGCTAACACAGAATAAATAATTATATATATGTACTTATTTATGCTTTTAATAGCTTTTTATAGCTATGCATGTCTGTAAAGCAGATGTCAGAGTGTGTACTTTTAGTGCTACACAGATTTGGAAAGATAATCACCATTTTAAAATATTTATTTAGTAGCCCTTAGTCTTTCTCTTTATAATTTCCCATTCTAGAATCCAGGTTTAAGAGAACTAGTCAGTTTATCCTAGCCCTCTTCAAGGAACACCAGGACCCTCCAATCTTGTCAGTACCCAAGATTTGATTGGAGTAGAACTATGATAAAGGTATTTGACATAAGATAAAAATTTTTCATTTATAGAATAGAAATTCTTGACAAAAAGACTATAGTTAATATTGCATATTTTAATATAGTAAAGAACTTTCTCTGACAACTGAATTTTCACCTATGTAATAGTCTTCATCAAATATAAAATCAAATTAAATTACTTTGAATACATCAGCAATGTGCTTCGAGGATGATGATAATGACAAGTCTTTATACGATAAATCAACAAAATATAATATTTTTGTTGATGTCTGAAAGTTGCTATTATAATCTAATTCTTGTGAGCTATTATTTTGTAAGGTATTTTTTTTTTAAGGCTTTGAAAACTTGAGCCATGACGTGCTCCACATTGGAGAAAAACAGCTGTACATCAGATGAAATTATGATAGGATCTCAGTCTTTATCATCACATCATTATTGTTGCTGTCATTTTCCTATAATAGACACATTGTGATAATTTGTTTAATACGCAAAAAGTTGACTAGCAAGAATCCTAGGAATTTTTCTTCCTTTTAGTTTTTATTTTAATTCTTGTTTAGGGGAATTATATTTTCTCAAACATAAAATTTAAGTTTGAGATCACACTTTATAATAAGGCTGATATTTGGCAATAGTTCAGATCAGAAAATATTCACCTTCTTTCTTTATACACAACCTATAATAAAGAACAAAAAGCTAGGGCATTTCTGGAAATATGGCCTACGATTCTTCCAGGCTCCTACTTTAGAGAAAAAGGTAATATTGTATTTTTTCAAATCTTCCATTGTGGATGCCCATCCCAACCCTTCTTCTAGAAAATTGCTCAGTCTGTACACCTTTGAGGAGCATATTTATGTACTACAGGGTTCTGCACCCTCAGCCATGATGGGATATACATTTGGCCCCAAATTAGACAATCCATTGTCTTCATAGTGACTTCTCAGTTTCCTTCTTTCAATATTCAGAATTAAAAGACACAGTCAATATTTAGCCAGTGTTTAGAGCTCATGATATAAAATAAAACTGGACTGAAGTTGTCACATTTGGACATACAGAGTACAACTTACTCCAAGAAGCAGATAAACAGAGGATAAAAGATAGAAAGAAGGTCACAAGAGATCTAGATGTGTGAAAGATAGTGTAACCCCCGAGCGACGGAGGAAGAAGCTTTGATTCATGACCTTTCAGCTCAGAGTTCAGTTGGACTCCATTTCCTCCCCATAAATGTCTGTGTTTACCTCTTGCATCCTTTAATGAATCACCTTTTTTAAGCTCACCTGAGAGTTTAAATTGCAACCATAAACCCAGATTAGTATAATAGAGATGACTTATTTCACAGAGAGTAATCTATCTGTCAGTCCCTAATTTTATAACTTTTCAATTTAATTTCATACCCTGGAAATTACACTTTGTGTATTACTTTCATATTATTCTTTATTTAAATTCAATTAGTCAACATAGTTGGCTAATCAGTTTCTGATATAGAGTTCAGTAATTCATCAGTTGCATATAACACCCAGTGCTCATCACATAACATGCTCTCCTTACCTGTCCCAGTTACCTCATTCTCCCACTTACTCAGAGCCCTCAGTTTGTTTCCCAGAGTCAAGGGTCTCTCATGGTTCGTCTCCCTCTTTGATTTCTTTCCATTCAGTTTTCCCTCCCTTTTCTTATGATCCTCTGTACTGTTTCTTATATTCCACATATGAGTAAAACCATATGACAATTGTCTTTCACCAACTGACTTATTTTATTCGGCATAATACCCTCCAGCTCTATCCATGTCAATGTAAATGGTAAGTATTCATCCTTTCTGATGGCTGAGTAATATTTTATTACATACAGTAATATTTAATAGACATAAAATATACCACATATTCTTTATCCATTTATCTGTTGAAGGACATTTTCCACAGTTTGGCTATTGTGGACATTGCTGCTATGAACATTGGGTTACAGTTGCCCTTTTGCTTCACTACATTACTATATTTAGGGTAAATTCTTAGTTATTGCTTTTATATTCTTATGTACATAACCACATACCACATACAAAAACTTTGCTTCAATATTGAAGTCAACTTAAAGCCTGGTTCACAAAATTGTTCTTTAATGAACCAAATCAAGTTTTAAAGCACATTTACAAATAATACACAGAATTCGTGATTTATAGAAATATATGAAGGAACTATTTCAGAGTTGCTTTATAGGTGTACTTTCTCATGTATCACTTTTATCATTTGAAGCCATTTTGCTTTGAAAGGTCCAAATGAAGCTTTACAACATGGGAAAAAACAGAGTACACAGCCCTTCCTCTGTGCTTCAGGAGAGTGTTAAAAGCTGAACAGTGTTTATAATGACTACCCTCCCTATAGTATGTCCTAGTTTATTGAATTTGCTGCTTCCCAGCAGGAAGGAGGCCTCTAATTTAGTAGTGTGCCCTTGTTCGTTACTTCATTTCTCTACATCTCAGTTTCCTCATCAATAAAATGAGAAGAATAATAGTAATAATAACAATTTAGAATATCATAATATTGTTAGGATTAAATGAGATTAACCCATGAAAGGCATTATTAAATAAGCCTATGTTGGGACCTCCTGGCGCCCGCTAGTTTGCGGCCATTAGTGGAAGTCGGCTGGGGTGGCCTCTTGGGCTTCTCTGGAATACTTCCCCGTACTTGACCTAGCTGAATCTTCCCGCCCTTGGCTCCTAGCCTGCGGGCAGACTGGCGAATTTAGCCCCACCCAGCAGTCCAGCCTGAAATCTGCCTAAGGCCTTAGTGATAGCTACTAATGAGCTCCTATTGGCCCCTCCTACTTCTTTTACTCCCTCCTTTCCTCTCTATATAACTGTGTCTCTGATACAATAAACTGAGATTGCTGCGCCTTCATGGCTGACTCAACTCCCAGCTCAGTGTGGTTTCTTTCCCGGTTTCAGGGTGGTGGCCCCGCCGTGACACTTATCATCTTGCTCAGCCCCTGGAGGATAACAGGCTGGTCCAGTTATCCCTCCCCTGCACCAGTGTTGCAGAGAGAGCAACAAGCCTACTGCATTTAGGACACTGGCTTGGACATATCAACATTCCACATATATTAATTATACTTTTCAGTAGATTTTTTAAAAAGATTTTATGTATTTATTTCACAAAGAGAGAGAGCAGAAACAAGGAGAGCAGCAGGCTGATGGAGAAGTAGGCTCCCCACTGAGCATGTAGCCCAATGTAGGGCTTGTTGCCAGGACCTTGAGTTCATGACCTGAGCTGAAGGCAGATGCTTAACCAACGAAGCCACCCAGGCACCCCACTTTTTACTATATTAAATATTTTATGCAATGCGTCTGGAAAGACATTTTTAACATTTTTTTTGAGATACAATTCATATAACATACCCATTCAATGTGTACAATTTAATGACTTTTAACATAGACACAGAATTGTGCAACCTCACTACAATCAAATTTAAAGCATTTTATCACCTCAAGAAACATTGTATACTTTAGCTATTACCTCCTATTCCTCCATCAACCCAACCCTAAGCAAGCAAAATCAATATTTTGTCTCTGTTATGGTTGCCTATTCTGAACATAACCCATGATGACTAGGCAAGAAATGCATAAAGAAAATTAAATTTTTTACCCTGTTATAATATTCATCTCAGTGAATCTAGAAATAGTGAACCAATTCAGGGACTTCTTAGAATTCTTAAATTAGAGCATATGGGTCTGTTGTTTCTGCTTTTTTTTCTAAATCCTCCCTTTTGACATAAAGAGAGCAGCAAGCACCAGGGACTTGAACAGCCCAACGTACTGTGCATAGCATGCAATTGCTTTGTTGACCCATATCCCGCATACAGCTGATAATGTGACAATTAGGTCTTTAGTTTGTTTAAGGCTAAGCTTACTCCTCTGTGCACAGTGCAAAAAAGAAAAAAATAATAAAGATCCTTTCTAAGAAAAATGCTCAAGAAACCCAGTCACTAGGATCAACCGCAAAAATGGATTTTATGAATGGTTTATAGGAAAATGTGTAAAATGATAAAATTGGTTCAAATGTAACATTTGCATTGTTCCTATTCCAAGCCCACACAGATGGGCAATTCACTATGTAAGTAATTTTCATGGCTAAGATAACAAACCATCATGTTTTCCTTGGACAAACTACCTTATGTAATAACAGTCTTGATCAGTTATATTTCACAAAGTTTCCAGTACAGCAATATTACATACAGTGCAAGGAATTGAAAATCTGGAAATAATGCTCTGATATTTCTAAGTCAGCTTCCTTGGTGTCTTACACCTCTCAAATTCACAGGCAGAATTATGACACCCTCCCACTCCACAATTTCAAAACTGTATTTTAGATAATTTTTATATATAAGTGATATTTAAGCAACAGGATTTTCTGCAACTACTTCTTTAGATATTTTCTAAGTTGATACTGAAGAACTAAACCTGACATGTAAAGCCAAGCCATAGGGAAAATATTCTAACCATTCTGAAAATGAAGAGCAGCTTAGGCTGCAGAAATCTAGATTTCATAATTTTATTTATTTTTTTTTGCCAACTAACAGAATGTAATTTCTAAACAACATGGGTTATTTGTTGTTGTTGTTTTTCTGTTGCTTCCTAGATTTCTGTAGTTAATCTATATGACAATTTTGGAACCTATTAAGTCTGCCATTTGATACAAAAAATTTCTGTCCTTGCCCCCAAATTCCAACCAATTCTACCACTAGGAGTGTGGTTTTCAGTTGTATCCAACTGCAATGATAACTTCTACAATAAGGTAGAAGAGAGTATTTTCCAAGAGCTTGTACAATTTGTACATTAATATAAAAAGTGAATTGTATATTATGACAGAGAAGACATGGATCTTTATGGACCTAATTTATGGATCTTTCTTCATTATATGGTGAATTATCTATAAAATTGTTAGAAGTATTATACAGAATTTGTTCAACTACTATGATACATGTGTATTTAGCCTGTCTACCAATTACTTAGATTTGCTGTTGATACTATGTTATGCAAAAATGTGTAAAGTAAATATAAAACATCATTCTTCCCCATAAGACGCTCGCTATGCTTAACTGCTAGTATAGGATTTACAACTCTGTCGATAGACAGATAGATATACCCTTACTGACACATGATAGATGATAGATGGATGGATGAAGATGACAGATAGATAGATAGATGATAAATCAATGATAGGTAGATAGATGATAGATGATAGGTAGATTGATAAATAGAAAATAGATGATAGATAGATGACAGAATATAGATGATAGATACATAGATAGATGGATAGATAATAGATATAGCTAGGTATAGATAGATAATAGATGATATAGATAGATGATATATAATGATAGAATAGAAAGATTAATGATAGAAAATAGATGATAGATGATGAAAGATGATAGACTATAGATGATTGATAGATAGTTTTGTTGTGGATTATTCAGTCAATCTGTTCATTTCAAATACAAAATACTACAGCTATTGTTTGTGTGATGAGTTGGGCACGGAGCATATTTAAAGAGAGAATGTGATTATATCAATTTTTGCTATTTATCTGTGGATCATTAAAGCACCCTGATTATGAAAGTATTATGATCAAAAATTATGTATTTACTTGTAATCATTACATTTTAATATAATTTTAAAAGTGACCTTTTTTATTTGCACCAAGAATATACACATGACAAAAATCTCTAGGGTTAACTGATGTTTGTGTCTTCTCTGAAAATAAAACTGTTTCTTTTCAATGACAGCATCTTGTGTTTAACTGCTTGAATAAATATGAGGAGGTCAGTTGTTGCTACAACTGTCATTTCCTGGTCACAGAAAGTAAAACACTATCTATCTTAACCATCTGTGATAGACAATCTCAAATTGTTAGCATTATCCAGTTTTACCCATAAACAATCCAGAGTGATAAGTTCTTGTCTCACCTTGCTCCTGTGAAAAATAAGACATTCTGGTTTTACTTTCTTGACAAGGAAACAGATCCTGCCACCTTTGCTATCAATAAAATTTTGATGTGGAAATGTGGTGCTGTGACTAGAAATGTCAAAATACATTGCAAGTAAATTAAAAATTCAATTGCAGGGGCGCCTGGGTGGCTCAGAGGGTTGAGCCTCTGCCTTCAGCTCAGGTCATGATCTCGGGGTCCTGGGATCGAGCCCCACATGGGGCTCTCTGCTCAGCAGGGAGCCTGCTTCCACCTCTCTCTCTCTTGCCTCTCTGCCTACTTGTGATGTCAAATAAATAAAAATCTTTAAAAAAAAAATTCAATTGCAAAGTGTTCTGTATTCAGAAATTTTTATTGAATCACCACTTTGAATATATGTTTCTATGCAATTCTGTTGAGTCCATATCATGGTTCTTAACCTCAGCACTATTACAATTTTGGTAAGATAAATCTTTGTTGTGGGGGGCTGTCCTGTGTATTATAAGATATTTGGCAACAAATCTGGCTTCTCTTTTACTAGATGCCAATAGTTCTTTTTTTTTTTTTAAGATTTTATTTATTTATTTGGCAGAGAGAAACACAGCTAGGGAGAGAACACAAGCAGGGGGAGTGAGAGAGGGAGAAGCAGGCTTCCCATGTCAGGCTCAATCCCAGTACTCCCAGTACTCAATCTTGACCTGAACTGAAGGCAGTTGCTTAACCAACTGATCCACCCACACGCCCCTGCCAATAGTTCTTTTGAGCAATCTTTCCACATCCTCAGCAATCTTTAGTACTGTTAGGTTTGGTTTTTTTTAATGTTAGCCTGGTAGATATGTAGTAGTATAGAATTGCCCTGATTATCTTTTTCCCTTATTCCATTTAATTTGGTATCTATAGCATATATTTTTCAATCTTTCCATGTTCCTTACACTTTATGAGGAATTATTGAATTAACACAAATTAACATTTAGTTTATAAATTAATATTTATTGTATTGGGTTTGGATATTTTAAAATATGACAATATATTGGTATACTATATTATACTATGTTATGAAAATCTCTATTTTTAGTTTGCTAGTTTAGCCCATTTACACTATTTATGATTTTCTACATCCTCTTAATTATGAAATTACATAGATTTTGAGTACCATGCTTCAACATTATTTTTCCAATAAGCCCTGTCATTTGTGTAGGTTTGTGTGGTTGTGTAGGTGTATGGGTGGGTGTGTGAATCTATATTGGACTTTATTTAAATGAATCATAAAGATGTATAATTTTTATTGTGATAAAGATAATGAAATTGACTTTAACCATGCCCTGTCATTTTTCATGAAAAATTTTGCAAAGATAAATTTTATCATCATTTTATTACAAAATGCTTATTCCTTATTTGCAAACTCATTCCAGATTGGAATGATACATCTTTCCTCCATTGATTTAGTTGTTCTGTATGCTTGTATATTAAAATATTCTCTTGCAAATAATTTGTAGTGGGATTTTTATTTTATATAATTAATATGACACATTCTAAACTTATTGAAGTTATTGATAATATAATTGTATCTATTTTATATTTTCTGCTTATCAGATATTTTCACTGCTCTTTCTTTTCTTTCTTTCTATCGCATTAGGTAATAATATTTTGCATTGTGCCCCCATTTCCTTCTAAAAGCTTGGGTGCTACAAATGTATTTTTACGTGGTTTCTCCCAAATTTTTATTTTTATTTCTTTATTTTTTTTGAAGATTTTATTTATTCATTTGACAAAAAGAGACACAGCAAGAGAGGGAATACAAGCAGGGGGAGTAGGAGAGAGAGAAACAGGCTTCCCACCAAGCAGGGACCCCGATGTGGGGCTTGATCCCAGGAGCCTGGGATCATGACCTGAACCGAAGGCAGACGCTTAACCGACTGAGCCACCCAGGTGCCCCTCTCCCAAATTTTTAAAACCTGGAAAGGACATTTCTTTTGTGTGTGTGTATGTGGAAAATTTTTAACTAATTCAATTTCTATTTCAATTTCAGTTTATTATATTTATTTTTTTATAATTTCTCTTATTTTATTTTTTCAGTGTTCCAAGATTCATTTTTTTGAAACTGTGATCTTAGTTATAAATATTTATTTTTTAAAACTCTTAAAGTTTTATTTTTTTATTTAGAAAAAATTAATTTTTCTAATGTCCTTTCTAAGACAATATGGATCTTAACAAGTTTAAACTATTACATAACTCTCCACATTTTCCCAGTCTTTTTATTGTTGCCCAAAGTTTCAGTTTTACTTATTTTTATACACAGATTATGTAGTATCTCTTTATGGTACATAGTCAGCTAAATTCATCATCATGTTATGCCCATTAATTCATTTCTTTACTTCCTGTTTCTTACATCCCATTATTTCCCTCTGGGTTTGGTTTTGTTTGTTTGTTTGTTAGTTTGTTTGTTTTTCTTAAAAAAAAATATCCTGTTTTGTGTCAACTATATCTCAGTTAAAAAAAAAGAAAAAAAAATTCTTTTTTTCTTACCAGAAAAATTTTGTGGTAATATTCTCACCCCCTGTGGAACTTGTAAAAAAATTAACAATTTTTTAACAATCCACTTTCCCTCCTGTCTGATTTGTCTAACAGTGGCACTTGTCTTATCTAATATTTATGTGCATGTGTATAACTAGAAGTTTTGAAACCAAGACATCACACTCAGATCCACCTGAGCCTTTTGGAGTGTTATTTAGTAAGTGGAACTACGTATGGTAAGATTAAAAAAAAAAAAGAAAGAAAAGAAAAGAAAGTAAAAGGCATCATCAAATGGAATATATCTACCCAAGTAAACTCCCAGAACCCTTCCCTTCCTGCTTAACTTGCTAATGTTTCCAATTCAAACAGAAAGTACTTTAATAATTCTTTTAATGGTGACCTGTGTATGGTAACGTCTCTTAATCTTTGAAGCATCTAAAATATTTTAATATTTTTTAATCTATTGAATGCTAATTTTGATAAGGACAATTTCTGTTTTCACCAGTACTTTGTAGATATATCTGCTGTTTTCCAGCATATGTTGTTACTGCCAATAATCTACTTGTCATTTCTTAGTAGGAAATGATTTTAGTGGGTTTTAAGATCATGTTTTTATCCTTGGTGTTAGCAGTTTTGTTCAAATATAACAAAAATGGGTTTATTTATTTTTGCTGCTTGGTTGTGGGCATGCACTTTCACCTAAAAACTCAGGTCCTCTCTCAATTCTGAAAAAATTTCAATCGCCACCTCCTTAGCTGTAACTTCTCTGCTATTTTTTTCTCTTTTCTTTCCCTGCAATTTCCATTCATTGTATCCCATGCAGTCATCCCACTCATTGTATGCTGAGCAGTCTTACCCTCAAAGCCTCTTAATTTTTCTGTGAATATACACACATTTATAAACACACGTATCTTTATACTTTGAAGAGAATGCCACAGTATTACCTTCAAATTTAGTAACTCTCTTATTATCAACTGTTGTATAGGCTTTCTAAGTCTATGGTTTCAATTATCCAAATATATTTATGTTCAATATTTTATTAGCATGCTTCGTTTCATTTCTGAATTTTTGGCCTCATTCATTGGCTGAATTCATGGTTTGTTTGCTTTTTTTACAATTTATATTATTATTTCTAATATGTTGAGAACCCTGACTAGCATTCAATTATTTTGCAAATTTTAACCTAAAATCATTTGAAATGGAGTGAAATCATTTTTATTATTGATTTTTTTGCTATCTTTCTTAGCAGTATCTTTTCTCATAAGATTTGTACAAATTGCTCATTTTAAACTTGAGTCATTTGCTGATTCCCAAGGCTATATCCCAGTAGACAGAAAATTCTTTGAGCTACCCCTGTGAGAGAAGCTGACACCCACAACATTAATTCAGGTATATTAGTTTTAGTCCCCTTCTCTAGAGAAGGCACTGAACTTTTTTTTTTTTTTTAAGATTTTATTTATTTGACAGAGACAAACACAGTTTCCAGATGATAGGCTAGATGCTGGGCTAGATGCCAGGCTCAACCCCAGGACTCCGGGATCATGACCTGAGGTGAAGGCAGGATCATGACCTGAGCTGAAGCCACTCAGGTGCCCCTGAACTTTTTTTTTTTAATATTTTATTATTTATTTGACAGAGAGAAACACAGCCAGAGAGGGAACACAAGCAGGGGGAGTGAGAGTGGGAGAAGCAGGCTTCCTGCAGAGCAGAGAGCCCGATGTGGGACTCGATCCCGGGTCTCCGGGATCATGACCTGAGCCGAAAGCAGTTGCTTAACCAACTGAGCCACCCAGGTGCCCCCTGAACGTTTTTTTTATAGCCATGTTCACCATAGGTACTAAACAACTAGTAGTTGGTCTGTAGGTTTATTCTTGTTCATTTTTTTATATTGCTGTTTAATTTCTGCTCCACAGAGAAGTTCATTTGTTTTGTTTTGATTTTTTTCTTCCGGGTGTAAGTTTTTGGCTCTTCTTTTTTATTTTTATTTATTTATTTTTCTTTCTTATGCTTAGCACTGACCAGAAAATGTGCTGGTTACATTCTCTTCTCTTCTCAAGTTGATTACCTGCCCTCCTCTGTCCCTATTCTTCAAAAGACTGAATCTTACATAATCTGTTTTCAAAATTCCTGGATTTGTTCAAGGCAGACACAAGGAGATCAGAAAGCAAAACAGAAAGAATTTATGTCTTCCTTGCTCCCACTCTGCTCTGAACTGCACTTCTGTCAAAGGCTGTATCCCTCCGTGGCTAAGACTCAGTCCTCTCCTGTCCTGAGGACTCTCCTCAAAGACTTCAGTTTTCTCTATTTCATAATTTCTTCCTCTCCTTCCTTTAGGGTTAGGGGTGAGAATAACTTCCCCTGCCTATGTTTCCATAAATAATTCCTTAATTTCAATCTCTCTTGTGAATCTCTCTGAACTGGATTCTGCTTCCTGACAGAACTGACATTCAGAGGGTGTGACAACGTTCTCAAGTAGAATCCCCCATCTTGACAGGAAGCCCCTTGGCGTCATCCTTAGCCACTTCTTTTTTTTTTTTTAATATTTTATTTATTTGACAGAGAGAAACACAGCCAGAGAGGGAACACAAGCAGGGGGAGTGAGAGAGGGTAAAGCAGGCTTCCTGCCGAGCAAGGAGCCTGATGTGGGGCTCAATTCCAGGTCTCCAGGATCATGACCTGAGTGGAAGGCAGTTGCTTAACCAACTGAGCCACCCAGGCACCCACATCCTTAACCACTTCTAAGTGTTTAAACACATTACTGTATTTGCTAGTTTATGAAGACACATTTGTTCCATAAACTCAGTAGCACTTTACAAATATTTCAGTATTTGAGAGCATCAGCATAGATACAAACCTCTTTCTGTAACAGCAGGCTCAGTAGTTCTGAAAACCAAAAATAAGCTTGGTTTGATTGGGCTCTGTTTGCCTAGACTTGGCTTCTTCACATATACATTCCATATCAAATTTCAAAAAGCAGTCCCAAAGAATTGGATTTGAATTGCTGCCAAGCTGCTCTTCTAATAATTACTGGGTTTTTTTTTCTTTTGTTTTGGTTAAGACGTTTGAAAATATGGGCATACTCTAAATTAGCATTACATAGGGGTGCCTGGGTGGCTCAGTTGGTTAAGCAACTACCTTCTGCTCAGGTCATGATCCTGGAGACCAGGGATCGAGTCCCACATCAGGCTCCCTGCTCGGCGGGAAGCCTGCTTCTCCCTCTCTCACTCCCTCTGCTTGTGTTCCCTCTCTGGCTGTGTTTCTCTCTGTCAAATAAATAAAATCTTCAAAAAAAAAAAAAAAAGGTTAAAAAATAAAATAAAATAAAATAAAATAAAATAAAATAAAATAAAATAAAATAAAATAAAATAAAATAAAATAAAATAAATTAGCATTACATGGAGTAAAGGATTAGAAAATTAAATGTCCAACAGACTTCTTCCAAGAATTTCACCTTCGGAGGTGTTCCAGGAGTTTCCCTAACAAAATTGAAGAGTGTCAGCATTTACCTCATGAAA
This sequence comes from Spilogale gracilis, assembly GCA_004023965.1. NCBI lineage: Eukaryota > Metazoa > Chordata > Mammalia > Carnivora > Mephitidae > Spilogale > Spilogale gracilis. The sequence continues at coordinate 42,984 of PITA01013859.1, read as the reverse complement.
CAAATGTTCTGTTTCTTAAAGCATGCTATATACTCTCCTATTTGACACATTCATAAAATCCCATAAGGACACTGACAGCAAACAAAATTATAATGGCATCTTGTCATTTCACACCCATCACAAAATCAGAAACTGATGGTGGGACAAAAGATCTTTCCTAGGGTGTGTGGGTGATAATCAGCATGTCTAAAGATATCCCAGTTCTGGAGAGGTAATTCCTTGATTATACACATTCACATTTACATGACACATACGCATGTTCACACATTGTTTTGAATATCTAATTGTTCATCTTCAGTTCATTTTTATGTGACATTTTTTTGTATGGAAGTAAATCTACTCAAGATTTAGCATGGGAAATAAAAAATTACAAGGCAAACAAGAGAATAGTTTTTCACCAGTGGGAAACACATATATTACTCGGGCACAATATTGTTCCTTTTCAGATGTAACATCAGATGACAAATAGGGAAGGGGCTATAAAATATATTCTAGTATAGGCTTTTGTTCAGTTAGATCCAATCAATTTACATTGAGCCCATATTCATGTCTACATGTTGACCTAGATCATGGCTATTCAAAGACAAGCAAATTCTGGTTCTACCACCAAGCAGGTTATAAATTGATGTATAGACTTCAAACTCCTATAGGTTGTACAATACTACTTAAGAATAATTGGATAGAACTAGTTTTATTTTTTTTTATTTTTATTTATTTATTTATTTATTTATTTATTTATTTATTTAAAATATTTTATTTATTTATTTGACAGAGAGAGATCACAAGCAGGCAGAGAGGCAGGCAGAGAGAGAGGAGGAAGCAGGCTTGCTGCCACGCAGAGAGCCCAATGTGGGCCTCGAACTGAGGTCCCTGAGATCATGACCTGAGCCAAAGGCAGAGGCTTTAACCCACTGAGCCACCCAAGTGCCCTAGTTTTATTTTTTCAATTTTTTTTTGTTTTGTTTTGGTTTTGGATGTAATTAATTTTAATTAGAGACTTCAAGTAAGATTCATATAAAAATTGAGAGTGGTGAGGGTCTTAAGGTGTGAAATTTTTTCTGTAGTAGAAAATGTCAGACCAAATATTGGTCAACTGAATTCTAGAGACTAAGTACAACTATTTTAATTTCAATCTCTGTTGTGAATCTATCAGAAATAGATTCTGCTTCCTGATAGGACTGACATACAGAGGGTGTGACAATGTTGTCCAGAATAACTAAGAACATGGGGGCATAACAGGGCATCTTGTGTCCTGGGAATGATGTGTAAAAGCTAGTTTGTACTTCAGGGTTCTATACTGATTAAGTACAGGCACACAGGATTCAGACAGACGTGGGTACTAACATTGGTTCTTCCATTTATTATAAATGTAGTATAAATCCCACACCCTGATTTTTTTTCTTAAAATGTGGAATAGAATACAATCCAACTTATAGGGCTATAATGAATATGGAATGGAATGATGCATGCACAAGACCCAGTACACATTTAAAATGGCAGATTCAATAATGCTTACATAGTTTGGGTGGGTTTTGAGTCATAAACTTGGAAACAAGTTGCAAAGTTAAAGTGGAGTCAGACTGGGGTGTCTAGGTGGCTCAGTTGATTAAGGGACTGCTTTTCTGCTCAGGTCATGATCCTGGAGACCCAGGATCAAGTCCCACATCAGGCTTCCTGCTTGTCAGGAAGCCTGCTTCTCCCTCTCTCAGTCCCTCTGCTGTGTTCCCTCTCTAGCTATGTTTCTCTCTGTCAAATGAATAAATAAATAAATCTTTAAAGTGGAGTCAGACTGGGAAGACTTAAAAGATCTCAGAATGCTCATCTGCACTTGAACCAGTTAAATTCAGTGCCAGAATGCTATATTGAATATAGTCCCATAGTCATAGATTTTATGCTTAGAGAATTTAATATCTTAAAAATCTTCCCTACATATATTAAGCTTCAAGAAATAATATTTTTTATGTGTCACTGCATAACTGGCTACTACAATTCTGGAATAGTCAATATATCTCCAAAAAATGCCTTTTTAAATAAAAAAATCATCTCAGGCATAGAATAAGTAGAATAACAAGCATTCTCTTATGCTTAAAAAGCATAGCAGTTCAACTAATTAGTTTGCAGATCTTGAGAGATTCAAAAAATATTTGTAGTCACTTTACCTGAATTAAAAAATAAATTGCTTACAGTAAAAGGAATTTAAAGGATGAGGTACAGTAGAAATAGCCTTTTATTTGCTAATAGGAACACATGGGATATGTGGCCATATGATGTGGTAGTTGGATCATTCTCCCTTTCATTCTCCCTCCTGCCTCCCCCTTCCTCCCCTTTCTCCCCATCCCTCTCTCTCCCTTCTTTTTCCTCTCCCTTTCTCACTCTCTCCCTCTTCCTCTCCCCACTGCACTCTTGCTCTCCCTGGAAGGTGGAAGTTAAAGCAGTTCCTTATGAGTTATGTGAACTTGAGCTCATCACTTAATCTTTCTGGGTTTCAGCTTCCCCTTGGGTAGAACGATCCAGTTGCCTTGAAAAGCTGACATTTTGATAATTTTCTGTTCCTCCTCCCTCCACAGATTCTCTTCTGCCAACAAGATTTTAGAGAATTCTGGATCTCCATAATGTCCTGTATTCTCCATATAGTGTCGCTGTTGATGCTTGCCCTACTACCCACAGAAACAACTGGGATGATTTGAATTGTCTTTCTTTCTCCACCCTCTCTAGTGACCACACCCCTATTCTGAGGGAGTGGGGCTGGCTGACTTTGTTGCAACAACGGAGCATTTTTTGTCATGTTTTCCCAACTCCTGTGAGGACAAAGGTTTCAGTTTCTTCCAAAGCATTAGGTGGAACTCATAAGGTCTGTGGTTCCATTCCAAATGGTTGGTTCTTCATCATCATTTAAAATAGAACATTAAAATTTTCAAGTCTTAAAAAAAATTTCTAATCTTAACCGTTCAAAAAACTACACTGATAAATTTTTGCTATTCAAGTAAAACCTTTGATAGAACATTAATTACACTATGAACAATTTATCTCTTCTTAAATAGGTGTCTTTACTTCTACTGGGATAATTAGTTTTATGTTTTTGTTTAGTTGGTTTTTGTCGAAAGAAGTTAACAAAGGCTTAAACTGAGTACAGTATAGTTTAACACAACTCCCCTTTCTTTCTGATTGAAATACCACTACCTTAAGTTACTTATGTTGGAAGGACTTCACAGATTATCTGGATATAAATGAAATTGAGCTGAAGATAGCACATGTAGAATAAAAGATACTTTATGCAAAGAAATAAAATTTTATTAAAATAAAAATTCTCCACCCTAAATGTTATTCTTATTCTCCTAGTAAATTCCATATCATAATTTTCTAAGCCTAATATAATATCTGTATTTATGAGTGTGCTGGAAAATGACTTGGAGTTTAGTTATGTATAATGTAAATATTTTTGTATTAACTTGATCACTCAATTAATTATTAATTCTTTGTTCTGGGGAATGTATGCTCCCTGACCTCACAGGGGAATGTGACTCATTTTTCACATTCTGTGACCCACCTAGGTTAAAATTAATTCCAGTATACATAAGCTTTGTACAGGAAATGAATAATTTTGATTTCATTGCTGTATAGGGAATTAGTCAGATATTGGCAATGAAACACAGTATGTCATCAGTATTTAAACTGTACAAGATCTGAGTACAAAAAGAAAACTTCTATATTAGAAGATCAGATCAAAGCAAGCAAATTCTAGATTAATACAATCTAATTACTATATACTTTTTATTGTAAAATATTAATCCATCAAAAATATTTATTAGGGGCACCTAGCTGGCTCAGTCAGTAAAGCGTGTGACTCTTGATCTCATGGTCATGAGTCTAAGCCCCATGTTCAGTGTAGGGTTTACTTAAAAATAGTATTTACTAGACTCTAACTGTATATACAGCTCAAATTCACCACTAGGCAGTATAGGATGCAGGAGTGAAGTAGAGAATAAAATTTCTGGTGTACTGCTCCTAAATTTTGAAATAATTCATTTGAGTCTTAAATTTCCTGAAGTGTAGCTATGGCATATTATTTTCTAGCCGAGTATGTCAAGCTCTTATTACCTAGGGTTCTGGACAGATTACCAAACTCTATTTCTAGATTTCTTCATCTATAAAGTGAATGGAATAATAATACCTACACTATATGAATCTTGGAACACTGGAAAAAAAAAATTAAGTAACAATAAAAAAAATACCTACACTATAGATTTTTGGAAGAATTAAATAAGATAATCAGTGTGAAGCACTTAGAAAATGGCAGATACATAGTAACTAACCACTCAACAAATATTTGTTCTTACCTATTATATGTGTTTTTTCCAGCACCCAGGCCATGGAAAGGCATATAGCTTCATAAGTGTATTTCTTGTTCCATCAATAGTAAAGGAGCAATCATAAGAAAAGAGACTAGGAGAAAAGAAAAATAAAGACTAAGAGGAAAAGGAGAGATATTAAAATATCCAAACTTCTTAGACCTGCTCTTAAGTAATTCATGTCATCACTAAGATAACAGTGATACCTTACTAGAATCAATTAAAATATAGTCACATAATACATAATGGTACTCATTTTTAAAAAGATTTTATTTATTTATTTGACAGAGAGAGAGAGACAGTGATAGAGGGAATACAAGCGGGAGGAGGAAGAGAAAGAGAAGCAGACCTCCCATCAGGCAGGGAGCCCCAAGTGGGGCTTGATCCTAAGGCCTGGGATCATGACCTGAGCCAAAGGCAGATGCTTATTATATTATTAGTATATTTTTATTATAATTATAAGTATAAATAATTTCAGAGAAAGGAAAGAACAAAACGAGCTGGAATTGTCAGAGAAGACATCTTGAAGAAGTTGACTGGTTTTATGATTTCCAGGTGTTGGTGGCTTAATAGTATTTGCTTCTCTAAATCTTCCATTTCTCCTGAAATATAGAACCAAAATAAATTGAATTAGATCACCCAACAGTTTTAACTTGGTTAAGTTCTCTAAAGACTTTTTCTTCTTTTTGTAGATTGAAATATTCTATTTGTGAAGTAATTTCCCAGGGAATGAAGTAGTTTCTGGTTTTCTCAGAATTTTGACAAATGATAATGTTGGATCCTTTGGGAATCTGTATGACAATAATTCTGCACCAGAATTTTCAGTTTAAAAAAAAATAATAATAATGACTTCAAATTGAGGGCAAGAAACACCCGGACAAGTTCTTGGTGACCACCAGACATGAACCTGCAGTTTTTATTTTAGTATTTTAGTTTTCAATAAACATGTGCGTCTAATTTTCTGCCACTCTTTACTAAGTTTGCTTTTTTTTTTTTTATTTTATTACTGTAAACCAAGTATTTTCTGCCTAGCCTTTCGTTGTTCTGGAAACTGCCCCCGTGTAAGCACATTCATTTGATTATAGGAGCGATTCTATGCAGTCTTATTCCTACAGCATGAGACTGCATCCTGGTTTTAGAGTGATGACTGAGCTAATGATCTAAGGACAGGCATCCAGCTCCTTCCTAGGAACTTGAAATTGGGACCCAATTTCTCTTTTAAGGTCTGTCACCTGACCTGTAATACATTAACACCTTAGCTGTACTTGTCATGTTTTTCATCATATGAACTCGAGACCACAAGTTTGGGAAGAGGAAGGATGAAGGGAATATAAGGGCAAATGAGAAACAAAAAGAAATACTTGTCCTTGGTTCAATTTATCTTAAGGCTTTCCCCCTCCATTGCATTTGCTCTGGTGAGATGCCCCATGCCTTTATACTAAAGGACTAAAGGAACTGTTTTCTTGTTTATGCTTTCTTGAATTAGTTTTTCTTGCTTGCAACCAAAACACAAAACAAAGCAAAAAAAAAAAAAAAACCCAAATGCAAATGATATGTAATATAACACTTGAGATTTTTTTTGCTTTTATATCCTGGTTTAGTTCTGGTTTGAACAACTCATGAGGAGATCAGAATTCTAGTAAAAATTCTCTATGGCAAAGTACAATGAACATAAACCAGGAGAGCAGAGCTTCTGAGATCAACTAGAAGGGAATAGGGAAGTAAGGGTACCTGATGAATAGAAACTAAGTTTGGACCTATTTAATGAAAGAAGATTGAATCTAAGCTCCTAAGTATAGTGACCAACTCATCCTGATTTGCCTGGAATTTTCCCAGTTTTCAACATTTAATGTCCCATGTCCAGGAACTCCCTGAATCCTTGCAAATTGGGACAATGGTCACCCTACTTTCAAGATTTGACTAAAACCACATTATTTCCCTAAAAACAATGGTCTTTGAAAAAAATGGTAATTTTTATCTCTTCTCTTCAACCTGGTGCATTAGTTGAATTTAGAAGAGATTACCTTCTCATAGTTCCCTTACTTTTTACTGGCAGAAACTGGAGCTGAGAGTAATTTGTTGGAGATTAAGGAAGAACTAAATTCATTTGACTCCCAGTGTTGTTTGTTTGTTTTTAATTCTATTCTAACAAGTTACTTGATAACTTGTTCTCAAATAACTTGAATCTCTTTATTCAGAACATTTTAAATCTGTTAGGGTGGGAGCGTGAGTGGGCAATTTCTCTCAGCCACCGCAAGGTCAAGAGCGTGGACTCCTACAGCACAAAATCTGTGATCTAGTCTTGGTTCCACTATCATTATAGACCTGGAAAAGCTGCTTATACTCTCTTAACATCTCTTTCTTCACCCATAAAATGAGATAAGCATAATACATACCGCATAGGGTAGTTTAGAGTTTTAAGTGATCAGGCATGTAAAAAAATACCACAGTACCTGGTCCCTGTTCGACACCTGGCCCCTGTTATGCGTTATTTCATTTAGTCTGATACTTGCCATCACCCTGTGACATAGGAGATGCTTGATACTACAACACTATTTTGCCACTGAGAAAATTGAGGGTTAGAGAGATTGAGGGAATTGAGGGAACATACCTAGAAGGTGACAGCCTGTAGTTGAAATCCAGTTGCTCTGACTTTGGGTCCTGGGCTTGTTCCACCACACAAGATTCCCATATGTGTAAAAGCACAGAAATCCTAAGTGTTCTGTTGGTTTTTATTTTTGAGAAAAATATAAGTTTGGTAATGGCTTTGTCCAAATAATGCCAAATAAACAAACCAAAACATAAAAAAGAAATTCACCTACTTTTTTAAAAAATTAGATGCCAAGATCTCTGAAAAGAGTCATAAGATTGAATTTTTCACTTTTTAATCTCTGCTGGGAATTATGAGGAAACAAACTGACAATCGTCACTTCAATTGCCAGGAATTATTCAAAATGAGTCACCATCTGGTCATAAAACATTATCTGGGAACCAAAGAACATGTTATTCAGAACAAACAAATAAGTGCTGCTGCTACTTATTAAAAACATATTTATTGAATTTATTTAATATAAAACCATGACTTTCATGTGAATAAAATTTGTACAAATAGTGTTTTGAGAATATAACTGGTGTAGGTATTGAGTTTTCATTACCTGAATTGCTACCCCTGGCAAAAAACTTCATGTTTCAAAAATCAGTTTTTTAATTTTTTTTAAGATTTTATTTATTTGACAGATAGAAACACAGTGAGAGAAGGAACACAAGCAGGGGGAGTGAGAGAGGGAGAAGCAGGCTTCTCATCGAGCAGGGAGCCCAAATGTGGGACTTGATCTGGGACTCCAGGATCATGACCTGAGCTGAAGGTAGACACTTAACAACTGAGCCACCCAGGCACCCCTCAAAAATCATTTAGAAAAGTATAGAGAAAGGGGTGTTTGGGTGGATCATATGGTTAAGTGTCTTCCTTTGGCTCAGGTCATGATCCTAGGGTCTTGGAATCAAGTCCCACATTGGGCTCCTTGAACAGCAGGAATCTTGCTTCTCCCTCTGCCTTTCACCCCTGGCTTGTGCTCTCATTCACTCTTTCTGTCTCAAATAAATAAAAAAAATCTTTAAAAAAATAGAGAAAAACAAAACAAATTATATGTTTGGAATTCACATGTGTTTGTGGCTTTGTGTTTTGACTGAGTGTATGGAGGAAAATCTGATTTATGAATTTACAAGACCCAATCAATAGAGTTTATGCTGCCAGTAAATTTGTATGCAACAGTTTTAATTGAATGCTTTTATGCTCTGTATAGCTTATACCATCTCTAGAACTACTGATACAAATCTTTTCAGCAAAAGAGCAAGATAGAAGTGTGCCAATGTACAGGACATAGAAAATCAATTTTTCCCCCTCTCCCTATACACAAAATAGTTTGCAATCATGTTACACATACAAAATCTGTTTTACCACCAAATTTACTATCTACATTTGCATCAAGAAAGCATGCAAGTCTTCAGTCATGGTACAAGGACACAGCACTGTCTCTTTCATTCATTTTCTTAATTTGATAAAAAATATTTGGGGTTAAATGATTTTATTTTTATTTGATAAATATTGTTTTATATATATAATAAATGTTTAGGTTCAAAAGTTTGTTTGCTTATTTTTACTATCTTTTATGTAAATAGTGCTTTGCTAGGCATTTATAAAAACTACTCAATCATTGTGTGATGGCCCAGCAAGGTAGGCTAGAGAATAGGCAAATAGGCATATTTGCACATTGAATACTATTCCCAGATCTCCTTAATTTACTATTAATAAGGGATCAAAGTGGTTTTATTTTGTGCAGTTCTAATTTTTTTTTATCTATACATGATGTTAACATGCCATTTTATTTCACTTTAACCTTTACTAATTTGGTAAGCAAAAACAAGTATCACATTGATGCTTTTTAGAAAATTCCACTATCAATTTTGTTTTGTTTTGTTTTGTTTTTGGCTTTATTGAGGTATAATTGAAAAATAAAAGTGCATATATTTATTTTCTTTAAAGATTTATTTATTTGAGAGAGAAAGTGAGGGGGGCGAATGGCTGAACTTGGAGCCTGATGAGGGGCTCAGTTCCAAGATCATGAGATCATCACCGGAGCCAAAAATCAAGCGCTGGATGCTTAAATGACTGAGCTACCCAGGTACCCCTAAAACAGCATATATTTAAAGTACATAGATGATAACTTGATATTTGTATACATTGTGAAATGATTACAACAAACTAATTAACACACTATAACCTTACAGAGTGAACAGATTTTTTGTGTATGGTAAGAAAACTTAAAATTTACTCTCTTAGCAAATTTCAAGTATAAATTAACTATACTAACTATAATTCATTATAATTACTATTAACTTTATCACTCTGCTATACCTTAGAGCCACAGAAATAACTAATCTAAAACTGAGTTTATATGTTTGGCCAACATCTCCTCATTTCCTCACCACTCAGCCCCTGAAACCACTGTTCTATTCTATAATTTGAATTTTTAAAAATTTATATCAAAGTTAATTTTATTATTCATTAAAGCGGAAATTTCAGTTATTTGATTTTTCATGCTTTATTATTAATTAATAAGATAGTCTTATATTTGAATGGTAGTGTTAGCTTAATAGATTATTTTCCTAATTTCCCTTTTGACTTTTAAATTTAATTATAATACTTTGAGATAAACTAACATTTAGAAGAACAAAAATTCAGAAAGTTCAATTTTTTTGTTACTTAAGAAATAAAAAATAGTTAACAATAATCAAGCACTAGCTGCTCCCAAACATTGGGATAATACTTTATATATTTTATCTTAATTTCACAACAGCCTTGCTAAATAGATGCTATTATTATCTCTAAAACTAAACTAAACCTTTTTTAAAAAGTTCACTTAATTTCCCCAAGTACACCCAACTAGGACAATTAACCTAAACAGTCATGCTATACATAAACTTTTATGTTTTCTCTGTCTTCAGTCGCATGTTTAGAAAGCATATATCTGCTTCAAGATCATTATATTCTTATTTATTTTCTTTATGTTCTCTCTTTTTTAAACATTTACATTACTTGAAATAATGTTAGCATTTACATTGCCTGAAATGTATTAATAAATCTGTAATTCTTTTTGATCCATAGTGGAAGGTAGAAATTAAATATTAGTCTCTACCTGCCCTCTCTCCAAAACTGGCCTTCCCTTCTGTTAAACAGAGAGGTATTCTTGCTCCTCCCAAAAGTCAATTCCATTTGTGTTCTAGATTCCTATCTTTATTTTCCCAAATAGTCCCTTCTTGTAGTTTGTCTTCCTCTCCCATCAGTAATTTCTCCTTATTAGATCATACTCATTAGTATAAAAACATATTTGTGCTTCATTTTTGAATCAACAGTTTTTCCTGCTCAATTAGGTCATGCTTATTTATTTCAAACTGGATCTTGGAGTACCCAAACAAAAGCCAAAAGCTCTCTTTACCTTGCTAATGCACTCCAGCTAATTCTCCATCTCAGTGCTACCCTTCACACTGAAACTTCTCAAAAAAGTTTACTGATATTATCCAGCTCATTTTCCTCAATTCCTGTTCATTCTTAAATATGAAAATTAAGATTTGCTCCCTCAATGCATGAAAATATGCTCATAAAAATCACAAATGTTTTCCCAGTACTGAATATAATATCTATTTCATTATGCTTAGCTTACTTCAACTCTCAGCAATATTTGCACATTTCTCATATGTCGGGTTTTTAAATGTTTCTCCTCCATATTTTATGATGCCACACTCTTCTGATTCACCATCTATCTAAGTGGCTACTCATTCTAGACCTCTTCTACCTTATTTCTAGGGCCTCTCTCTTTCTCTCTCTCTCTCTCTCTCTCTCTCTCCCTCTTCTCTTTTTCCATTTACCCTCTCTCTTTTTCTACTTCAGGTCCATGAGTTTTAAATAGTCTTTCTATGTAATAACTACCAACTTCATATCTCAGCCTTAACTTGTTCACTCACCTCCAGACTTTAATAAAACTATCTATGGGAAAGCATTCCTTGGATAATCAGATAAGCATTTCCAACTTAACACGTCTAAAGTAGAAATCTTGCAATTTCCTCACATTTCTTTTGCCCTCAAGTCTTCCTCATTTCAATTAAAATCCCTTGGAGATACCTAGTTACTCAAACCAAGTCTTAGGAATAGCTTTAATTCATCCCCACATGCATTCCCATAACCAAGCCATAAGCTAGTTATGTCCAGCCTCCAAAGTATGTCACAAATAGATCATACTGCAATTATCTCTCCTTAGGACTAATAACTTTGTTTTCATTCTTTCCATCTACTATTCACTTTCTGTATAGTAACTAAAGTGATCCTTTAAAATGTCAGTGAAATAAAATTGTTCCTTACTTAAAATACTCCGTAGTTTGACTTTCTTTATCAAAATGTTAAAGGTGATTAATTCTCTGAACTTATCTAACATCATTAAGCCCACACTCACTACACTACACTATAATTATACTATTTTTTTTCTTCCACAAAGTAGCTTCATTTCAAGTTTCCCCAAGCAAACAATTCTGTTCTTTGTACTTTAATCATTTAAAAAATGACCCTTTGAACACCTGCTTCTGGTTTTGTACTAGATGGCATGGTTTGTACTAAAATAATTATTCTACAATTAACAATTTAAAATTTTGGAACAATATTTTTAAAAATATAGTTGAGGGAATTAGAGGGTAGCCAAGAGGAGACAAACTAGAGGAAGTCAACACTTTATGGGAAATGCATTGGGTGGGAATTGTGCTATACAGTGTTTCACCAGATGGCACTCTCCCACAGATACTACACTAGGTGGATGAAGTTCAAGCAGAAAGCCATGATCTTACTAGCTTGAGTAGTCAGTAGATAAATTCTGTGGTTACCATAGTACTCAAAAAAGAAGAAAGAAAGAAAGAAAGAAAGAAAGAAAGAAAGAAAGAAAGAAAGAAAGAGAATATTCTAGAAAACAAATAGACATATGACATGGACCTCCAAAATCTGTATATGAATCCTAATCCGAGCCTGGACTGACACCTGAACCTTATGTCCAGGGTAGATTTGAAGTTTCAATGGAAAACAAATGGAAAGAATAAAGTACAGATTCTGGCCTCCCTATTCCTGAAGGGACATCATTTAGAATTTGTTTCCAGGTTAATGCCTTCTAGAACAAAAATTAATAATTTTCAGAATATAACAAAATCTAGAGTTTCTACCAATATGCATCTCAATATCTACAATACAATCTAAAAATACTAGCAAAAATGTGACCTATGGTTAAGAAGAAAACAGTAACACTGAAATTATTTAAATACTGGAATTATCTGATAAAGACTTATAGTGTTGAAAAAAAAGGTTCAAAAATAATTTTAAAAAATTGGGGTCCTAATACATCAACAATGACATGGCAACCTATTACAAATAAGTACAGTAAAAATTGTAGGACTAAAAAGTACCCTACCCGAAATAAAAACTTTCCTAGATGAGCTTAACCAAAGAATGAAGATAATGAAAGTACACATTACTGAACTTAAAATTAGATCCATAGAAATTATCCAAAATGAAGAGCAGGGGGAATAAAAAGCAAAGCCAAACAGGTGTTGGTAACCTGTATAACAATATCAGAACATATAAAATATGTGTAACTGGAGTCCGAAAGAAATTAAGAAATAAAATTGTTTCTATTTGAAGACTGCATAATTGTCCATGTAGAAAAATCCCAATGAATCTAAAAAGTAAAAAAAGAGAGAATCCAACCTAAATCTCATACCTTACACACAAAATTCACTCCAAGTAGATCACAGGTATCAATGGAAAATAAAAAACTATAAAACTTTTGGGAAATGTAGCTATAAATAGCATGAGGGATTTTTCGAGGGTGATATAAGAGTTTTGTCTCTGATGGTTGCAGTTATACACATCTCTTCATATTTTAAAACTCATACAGCTCTACACCAAAAAAGTCCATTTTAAAGTATGGTAATTTAAAAATAAAATTGTAAAAAAGGAAGTGTCAGGCCTTGTCTCCTTGGGAATATGTATTTTTTTAATAGTCGTGTTACTAAAAAAAAACCCACCTCACCCAATGCTTGTAAAGTTATAAGATGGGCCTCAACATATCTAAAAATGTGACCTATACAATGATGGATATTGGATTATCTAAGATTCCATTGTTTCAATAAATAGACTTATTTTATTTTGTTTAAAACCATATCTTAAGCAAACCTCCTAATAATAATTGTCTATTTCCTAAAGCTGAAACCACAAAATATGAACATTTTTCTCAAATCGTTTAAGCCCCTTCTGTTTTACTTTACCAGAGTTTCATAGTGCAGACAGACTATATTAGCTGGCATCGTACCAGGCCCTAGACAAGTTTTACTGATATTTGATTGTTGATTTAAAAAAAAAAAAACAAAAAACTTCCTTGACAGTTTAACAAAATACAGATTCAATTACAAAGCCAATGAAGATCCTTGGGAATTTTAAATGAGGACGTGCCTATTTCATAAAATGAGGCTGATTCTCTGAATAATATTATTAAAGGTCAGTGCCACAGCTGTGCATTTGATGAGCAGCTGTGTGAGCGCCCAAGAACAATGAACGATCTGATTGGCCCTGGACCTGGCCGTGCCAGCAGTTAGGGTGGAGGGATTTTGAAGGGATTTGGAACAAGTAGCTACTGGGCCCTGCTGTGGACACCCTAACTATTGGAGAGTTTAAAGCAAGTGGGATAATTTTTGAGAATAATATAGACATCCTTTGGAGACTAAGGTTGGATTGGGGAAAGAACAGAGAGTATTTCTAGAGACAACATATACAATCTCTACAAAAACATTAACTGAATTTAAATCTTTTAGGTTTAAGAAAATCAAAGTCGAATGTTTTTGACAGCATTTATTGAAATGGTGGAAAAATTCACACAATCCCACTTTCTACTGGCAAGGTGTCACTTAAATCCTATTTACTTAGATCTAGAATTTATCTTACATTTTTATGAGCCTGAGGTAACATGGCAAAATTTCTCCTCAGCAGCATGATTGGAAAATAAAGAAACATATGATGTGTTGTTCAAGTAAAACAAATGAGTCAGCAGCCTACAAAAGCATGTGTGTGCTTCTTATGTACAAATAGCTATTTTTTGATTTCATTATTATTTGTAAAACTACATGTGTGTATGTGTGTATGTGTAATAATTTTAGCATTGCTCTTTAAATATATATAATATCAAATATGGAGGGAAGAAAACCACCTCTCACTAGTATGTTCTTAGTTTTCTCTTTCTTTTTTTTTTTGCATATTTTAGTTTTTAATGCCAAAACTAAGGGCTTATGGTTTCTTCTTGCCTTGATTATAGACAGTTTTTCTTTTCTACAGTTGTTTTACTCAATTTTATCACCACCATCTTTTTGCCTTTTTTTTAAATTGTTTATTCTTCTCATTATCTACAACAAACCACCTTTGCACTTGAACTGTAGCATTAATTCCTTCTGCTGGCCAACCCTACAGATTTTTGATGTGTCAGCATTCATAACCACTTACGCCAATTCCTTAAAAATAAATCTCTCTCTGTACACACACACACACACACACACACACACACACACACACACACACACACACACTTCCTATTGGTTCCATTTCCTGGAGAACACTGACTAAAACAGTTACCGTTCTGCAGAGGAGACTAATAGGAAATGTGGGAAAATGATCAACAAAATTGGTCAGCCATGTGCAACAAAGTTTGTTTTCAAAATTGTTATGGACAATGGGATAGAATATCTGGCATCTTGAGGCTACCCCTAAGCACCTACCAGTTGTATGAGAACCTTTGATGGGATAGTCTGTGTAAACTTTCTTCAATAAATTTGAATTAAAGTGAATGAGAGGTGCCTGGGTGGCTTAGTCAGTTAAGTGACCAACTCTTGGTTTCAGCTCGGGTTGTGATCTCAGGGTCACAAATAGAGCCCAGGTGAGGCTTAGAACCAAGTCTGCTTGGGACTCTCTCTAGCTTTCCCTCTGCCACTCTTCCCTGCTCACTTGCTCTCTCTTCCTCTCTCTCAAATACATACATAAATCTTAAAAAATAAAGTGAATTAAAATACATATGTTTGGCATCCAAACATTATCAGTCTTTATTTTTGAAGGTAAAATGCAGATGACTTTTCTTTATAACAGTATCTCTTCCACCAAAATATGAATTATTTTTCATGGTTCCTTAAGTCTGTTAAATATTAAACCTTCCTTATTCAATTATTACTGTTTCATATTTAGGCAGAAACCGAATGTCTCAATTTACTTTCTTCCACAATGTGTCAATTTGTTAAATAGAAACACATATCCAGCAGCAGAAAGCAAGCACTGGAAATGTTTGTTTCTGAAAACCCTTCGGGATATTGAGAATGGAGAGTTAACAAAGTCAACCATACTTACATATACATGTTTTGGTCTTTAGTCATCTCAACCCTTCTAGATTTCTCTCCTTTCCTTCCTTACCACCTTATTCCCCTTGACACACACCCTCACACACACACACACACACACACACACCCTCCAAATTATCACATTTTATTTCTCCAGGTCTTCCAAAAAATGGGTAACAAGGCTAAACTTTCCTTCTGCAGCTCAAATATCAAATAAAAGGATGTTCCTTCTAGCTAATCTTTCAAAGGCAAAAAGGATTCTATGTAACTTAATATTTGGTATAAAATGTAAACTTCTTAATCATTGGTAACTTTTCCTGTTTTTTTTTCTCTGGCCCTCTTAATACAATGCCCATATACTTCTGCTGGTTTCCCCAACTTTTCTTTTATATTGACTTATTCTTTCTTGAGCCATGCAATTTTACACTTCAGAATTGCCTAATTATTCTTTTGAGTGACATTTTACCATGTACAGTTAGACAATGTCATAGCAATCATCTATCATATTTTTTCTACTACCTATTTTGTCAGCATATTTAATCTTTTTATCCTTTACATTATAGTTAGTCACACTTTTACTCTTTAGAAATGGATAATATGCTACACTGTTTATTTCTGCCTCTCTTAAATCTTTACATAAAAATAGAGTCTAATGCACTGGTGAGTGAATCTTCCTTTTCAGCTTTTTAGGAAATCATTCTAAGTTCTAGCTTCTGGTACAATCTGTTCCTGGACATCCTCCACTATGAAGATTTCAAAAGAAGGTTGTCTTAGTCTGCAAGTAAAGTTCTTGGAGACATCGGACATTGATATTTGTTGGGGACATAGACTTTACACTAAGTCTATGTCTGCGGGGCTAAACTGGATGAGAACAGGAGTCAACTTTTAAGTTGGCTGATCATTATGATAAAAGAACTGACTTATATTTTTATTCTTTTGAGAAGAAGAATGAGCTGGGATCCTGGCCCACTTATCTTGAATAATTACATAATGTGCAGTTATCAGTGTAATAGAGAATGAAGATGAAGAAATTCTCGGGCAATCTCTGTACCTCATTTTAGGCATAATTTAAATGTCAATGATAAGAAATATTTAATCTAGCTTTTACTAAAGTCTTTTCTTCGGAACATTAATTCTGTTTTATGTCCTGAAAAAAAAATAAAAAAGGAAAAGAACAAAGTCTCTAGAGAAATAAGTTTGGGAAATGCTGGGTTCAACAGAGTTTAAACTGGTTTCTTTATTGCAGGACAGCTAGAAGCTTTTAATACCCTACTGTGCATTGTGAATTTCTAGAAGGGGGAATATAATATGCAATATTTCTCCAATGTATTGGATTTAAACACCCTTTTTTTTTTCACCAAGAAGATTCTCAGAGAATTTTATAGATCATACATTGGTAAATGGAGCTCAAATCAGAACTGATAATAGATAGAAAGTTTATATGATTGCACTAAATCTTCTTTATCTTCATTGATAAACCTGCCAAAAGAGCAAAATTCCTAAGGGCAAGTAAACATATGGGAGGAGAAATCAAAAGTTCTGGGTAATCAGTCTGTAAATGCTTCAGAGTGAGCCACACTTTGAGTAATAATTGGTCTCCAGATTGTTCTGCAAATATGCTATTTACAGGAAATGTAAATTAGCACATGCCCCTACCAAACACCTTTTTAAAAAGTAAACTGCTATATTTCCTAAACAGTAATACTTTCTTCTGTCTCTCCAAGCCCAGGGTGCTTTCCACCAGCTTCCAGTCTGCTAGTGGCTGGGAAAATGTCCAGCAGAACCATGGGTGAACACTTCCCTACTCAAAGCAAGTGATCACATTGATTAGTAGCTGCTCTGTAGGAGCTGGGAGACAGATGCCTTGTTCTAATTACAGTTTTAGCACCTTCCACTCCACATTTCCCTGCTGCTAAGGGTGCTGTGAAGTCTTTGCAGATGCTTATCATTACTAGTTAAACTCCATTTTGAATACAAAGTAGTATTATTACCTCACAGGAACTTGAAGCACAGATAAATTCACATGGTGCAGTCTCAGATTTCACCTGAGTAATACAAATACCTGAGTAATATATTAGTCCCTTACTGACACAGAGAAATTGAAGCCTCTGTCAGCTTTGTTCTCTCATAGTGCATCTTGGTTAAAAGCACAAAACACTTGTGATCCTTGGTGGCATCTGCACTCAGGGCTCTTGTGGAAGTTGAGGGACCAGTGAGAGAGACTGACTGCTAAGGTCAGGGAAGGAGAGTAAATAGTGTCTTCTCACACAAAGAGCTCTCCTCAGTGGGCTTTCGCTGTACCTCATGACTGGCTTGACAGCCCCTTAGTCTCTTTTATTTATCTTGCTCTTTGAGTTCTTGTGAATGCTGGTGTTTTGTTTTGATTTGGGGGGTTTTTTTGTTTTGTTTTTTTTTCCCAATTCAATCACTCTTTCCCCTCTAAACACCCTCCATTGGGACTCTAACCCACTTCCATAGCTTTGACTGTCAACTTTAACTGGAGAACTCACAAAATTGTACCTAAACCCCTGGCTTCAGTCATGAACTATAAAGTTATATTTTTATCTTCCTGGTGAACATCTTCACATGGATATTCAACTGATGACTCAGATCAGTACATCAAAAAAAAAAGTTTTCGGGCCCCTGGGTGGCTCAGCAGGTTAAAGCCTTTGCCTTAGGCTCGGGTCATGATCTCAGGGTCCTGGGATCGAGGCCCACGTCGGGCTCTCTGCTCGGCGGGGAGCCTGCTTCCTCCTCTCTCTGCCTGCCTCTCTGCCTACTTGTGATCTCTCTCTCTGTCAAATAAATAAATAAATATCTTTAATAAAAAAAAAAAAGTTTTCATCTCCACTCTCTTAAGCTCATATTTTTTTTTTAAAAAAAGGGTTTTTTAATGTATTTCACATATGTGTACTGAGCTATAAGATTATAATGTAGACCATTTATTCAACAAATATTTATTGAAGGCCAATAATGGAGAAGAAACTGAGCTGGAAGTGGGACCTTACCAGTGACAAAAAGAGAAATATAATCCCACCCATCCTCAGTTTATATTCTACTGGATTGTGATAGAAAATAAACACATCAAACATATACTATGTCATTACATAATAAAGTTATGGGGAAAAATTCAACAAATGAAAAGGATAGGAGGTGAACAAATGTTTGATATGTTTTACAAATAACAAAGAGGCCTAATGGGACTGAAGCAGAATGAACAAGGAGAAGAAATTAGTTCAAAGATACAGTGAGGCCAGATCATTAGTTATGATTGTTCTCAACCCAGGCTGTCCGTTAATACCTAAGAAAATATTTTTTTAATATTAATTAAAACTTGCTAATTTAGGATCTCTGACTATGAGGCCCAGAAACTGGTCTTTTAAAATCTTCCAAGGTGATTTGAATATACGCTCTGTGTCAAGATCCACTGAAATGTGGGCTTGCTGGCTATTGCAATGGCTTAATCTACTCTGAGTAAGATAATGCTTTTATTGGGGCACCTGGGTGGCTCAGTTTGTTAAGCGACTGCCTTTGGCTCAGGTCATGATCCCGGAGACCCGGGATCGAGTCCCACATCGGGCTCCTTGCTTGGCAGGAAGCCTGCTTCTCCCTCTCTCACTCCCCCTGCTTGTGTTCCCTCTCTCGCTGTGTTTCTCTCTGTCAAGTAAATAAAATCTTTAAAAAAAAAAAAGATAATGTTTTTATTAGAGAAGTGATGTGATCCTACTTACATTTTAAAGAGATTACTGTTAGATTTGTGGAAAATAATTTGTAGGTACCAATGCCAAGGTTATAAGTAGGGAGACAACTTGTGGGCTCTGACAATAATTCAAGTAAGAGAAGATGATGGCATGGACCTAAGTGGGAGCAGTGGAGGTGGGAAGCGGTCCTTTTCTGATTATATATTTAGAAAGAAGAATCAATAGGATTTACTAGTGTATCAAATGTGTGTGACAGAAGGAAAGAACTCAACTATAACACCAAAGTTTGGGCTAAGAAGATTGGGGTTGCCATAATAGAAATGGAGAAAGATGTGGGAAGATGATTAGCTAGGAAGATTACGAGATGCTTGTCAAATTGCTAAGCCTCGTACATCTCTAACAGGTATAGAACAAAGTAAAGATATCCATGATTCTGAAGTAAGCAATCAGATCTAGAACCTAGAAGTTCTTAGAAGTCTAAGCTGGAGACATACACTTGTAAGTCATCAGAAAATAAATGATTTTAAGGTCAAGAGACTGTAAAAGAGTGCAGAGTGAGTTCAATGAAGAAAAGATGTAAAAGATCCAGCTACCACTGAAACTCAAGGGATGTGGGTGACCAGTGAGGGAGGAAGGGATCTGACTGGTAAAGTAATGGGAAAGAAGTCAAAGAAGTATTTTTTAAAAATCCTCTTCTTCCAATACTGCTGTGAAGGCAAATAAGATATTTGCCTATTGGATTCAGTATTGCCTATTGGATTTAGTAATATGTATATGTCATATATATTTAATATAATACATATATATGGTACTATAAAAGCATGAGTCAGATTAATAGATAGATGATAGATAGATAGATAGATAGATAGATAGATAGATAGATAAATAGATATGCCATTGGTAGACTTGATAGGAGTAGTTTAAATGGAATTGTGTGGGCAAAAAAGAAATACTAGGGTAAGATCCAGGAAGAACTCAAGAAGGCAAACTGGAAACAAATTTTTAATAAATTGTATAATAAAAAGGAGAAGGGTGGGGCGCCTGGGTGGCTCAGTTGGTTAAGCGACTGCCTTTGGCTCAGGTCATGGTCCCGGAGACCCGGGATCGAGTCCCACATCGGGCTCCCTGCTCAGCAGGAAGCCTGCTTCTCCCTCTCTCACTCCCCCTGCTTGTGTTTGCTCTCTCGCTGTTTCTCTCTGTCAAATAAATAAATAAAAAATATTAAAAAAAAAAAAGGAGAAGGGATGCATGAGCGTAGCAGAAGAGGAAGTAGGGCTTAAGAGAATGTGTCAGAGATTGTAATTAAAAAAAGAAGTTATAGCACGTTTTATGATAACACAGGAGTCCACTAGAACAATTGCTAGAGATATGTCCTTGAGTAGAAGCAAGGGAATGAGATCTGATACATAAAAGAAGGGTCTGAATATTGCTAGGATCAACAGTTTTTCAAAAAAATTAAATGAGAAGACAGGAATAAGGAAGATGGTAGGATTACATGGAAGTTTTTTCTATGTGTACCACTGAATTTTGGAGTGTTTCTAAATTCTCTTCTTTCATAATGTAGCACCTAGATTAAGAAAAGTCTTGCCTTACAAAATGGCTTTCAAATTCTCCTAGGTTAGATGGATATACTTTTTAATATTGTGATATCTTGTTTTTCTAGTGGCAAAGTAACTTATCTCTCCTTCCACTTGCTAAGCCATCCATATGTCTCATAATTTGGCAATTTGCTAAACAATTATCTTTCAAAAATAGATGATACATTGTGAGAAATAGCATCTTATATGAGTTTACTATGAGAAAATCATGAGTCAGATGTGATGAGTTTTCTCTCCCAACCCAAAAGCCATCACAAACATTCTGTCCCTCAGCTCCCCAGCTCCCAATTTTCCAAGAGAGCTTTATCATCTGATTCCAACACACTTCAAGTTGAAGTAAATCAAATAAAAGATAAAAGAATCTCTCTCTCTGACAAATAAATGGATAAAATCTTAAAAAAAAAAAAAGTGGGGGGGTGGACACCTGGGTGGCTCAGTCGGTTAAGCATCTGCTTTTGCCTCAGGTCATGATCCCAGGGTTCTCAGGAGGGAACCTGGTTCTCCCTTCGCCTGCCCCTTCCCCTGCTTGTGCTCACATGCTTTCTCTCTCTCTGACAAATTAATGGATAAAATCTTAAAAAAAAAAAAAAAAGAATCATGCCTCCTGCTTTAACATGTATCAAATTGATTATATAATTTCCAAAGGATATACTAATAATATCTGGATGGGACTGTCCCTCATATAGAACATTTTATTAGCTCATAAAAGAATAGAATTTATTAAACTACAAATTTGTATATATGTATCAGTCCATGGAATACTGATATTTGCAATTATAGAAATTTTCTTCCACATAATAACTAAAAATAACATTTAGCTACTTTTTATACCATGAGACAACTTTTAGAAAATCATACAATTATGATTTTGCTTATCATTTTATTATGAAGGAAATTTTTTGGATGCTTACATCAGATCTTATTATTCTTTTACTGTGTCTGGTGTTATGGGATCATATTAAAAAAGCCACATAGACATCTGGCTATCCACATTCCAGCAACCATGCAGAAGGGTGAGCACAAGAGGAGAACAAAAACCTAATGAGGTGAATGTGGTTGAAATAGTTATTGATAAAATTCAATCAATCATAAATTTATTGATTGATAAAATTCAATGAAATTGATAAAAGCGTATAAACCCCATGTGGGCAAGAGCTTTGAATTTTTTTAATGACTCTATTGTCAATACCTAAGTCAATATATGTCCGATGGCTCAACATATATACATATATTTTTTAAAGATTTTATTTATTTATTTGACAGAGAGAGGGAGATCACAAGTAGGCAGAGAGGCAGGCAGAGAGAGAGGAGGAAGCAGGATCCCTGCTGAGCAGAGAGCCTGATGTGGGTCTGGATCCCAGGATCCCAAGATCATGACCTGAGCCGAAGGCAGAGGCTTTAACCCACTGAGCCACCCAGGTGCCTTCAACATATATGTTTAAGTACATTTTGATTAATGAATGTGTTGATAATTTTTCCTGCTTACATGCATTAGTCTATGGTTACTTTAGTTAAGACATATATACCAAAGGCTGATTTTTTTTTTTTTATTTGGAGAAGCAATGTTTCCTTATCCCTTTCCCTTTTATTTAGTTTGGAATGATTGTTGGCTGCTTGTCTTCCAAACCTACTCTCCAGACCTCTGAGGGATTCTCTGAGCTGCCAGTGTTCCTTTTTTTCTTTTTAAGATTTTATTTATATATTTGACAGAGGGAGAGAGAGAGAGCAAGAGACCACAAACAAGGGAAACAGTAGGCAGAGGGAGAAGCAGGGTCCCTGCTGAGCAAGGAGCCCCTATGTGGGGCTAAATCTCAGACATGGGATCATGACCTGAGCTGAAAGCAGACGGTTAACCTACTGAGCCACCCAGTCTTCCCTGCCCAGTATTCTTTTAACAAATGCCTTTTTCTTTTTAAATTTTCAGAGACAATTTTTGTTGTTGAAAACTAAGAATCCTGACAGAAGATCCATGTGCTTCTTGGATCCCTGAGGGAGTTTCATTCCAGGGACATAGTTAGACCAGCTGGGGCCCCTAACTGTTCTTTATTGGAACTTTCTTCCCTTAGGGCAGACAAAAAGATTTTTTGGAGAGAATTGAAATAAATTGTGAATCTGATACTAATAATAATTTGTACTTTCCTTGCAACTTTTGTTCCCCACAGAGCTCAAAATGTTTTACAAACCCGGCATTTTGTTCTGTGGCTATTATTCCCAAGGATATTACACTTGAGGAGAATATGTATTTCTAGAAAAATTGCCAATGAATTGTTACATGTGAATAGAAACTGAACAGAATCTTGCTTCTGACCCACAGCTAAAAGAACATTCTTTTGCTCACTTGATGATATTAATAATCATGAGGGTGATATTTTAATACTACACGTACATATTACAGAAGAAAAAGCTCTAGAATCAGACCTTTAGTTATTTCGGCTTTTTGGATCCTTAGATGAAGAGCCAAACCAGGCCTATTTTTGCTACGTACTCTATTGTTTTCACATTCTGAACTGTTAACAGTCATTATTTCAGTTTTTCTTTTTTTGAAAGTATGCAGTGCCATAATACATAATGAAAATGGCCATCTATTTTATGCCTTTGAATATTTTTAGAAAAATAAACAATTTTTAAAACAAAATAGAAAAAAATCACATAAATGTAAGCTATAGGATTTGATGCATGTGGAAAACTAAACTAGAAAATTTATTTTGGCCTCCCCCTCCTGTCATCATAATTTCCAATTCCCCATTTTAAATTGTGTGATAAATCATAGTGTCCATAAATAACTAGCAAATTTTTGATTGAATGACTTCTATGGTGGGTAGCCTCTGAGAAGGTCCCCAATGTTTCCTTTCCCCTGTTAGTGGCACACTTATGTAGGTCCATCCTCTCCCACCCTGTACTGGGGATGACTTGTATGAGGCATCACTACTTGTGTTATAATACTTATCATGGTGTAAGTATTCTATTTCTGGGATTAGTTGTAAAAGACTGGCTTCTTTCTTGGATATTCTACCCATCCCTCTACATGGGCAAAAGGCCCATGTGGTGAGGGGCTGCCACCTCTGACCAAGAGGCAGCACCAAATGGAGAAACTGAGGCCTGCCAAGAACCACATAAGTATTGTGAGCCCTGAGCTGATTGCAGTTCCAGTTAACAGTCTGATCACAACCTTATAATCCAGAACCACCCAACTAAGCCAGCCCTGTGCTCCTGGCCCTCAGAAACTGTGTAAGATAATAAGCATTTGTTGTTTTCGGTTGCTAAATTTTGCAATAATTTGTCACAAACAAAAGAAAGCTAATATCATTTCCATAGTGCTAATCTGATAGAAAAATTTGGTTTAATTTAAAAATTAAAATTTTCCACGTATACATTTGGTTTATACAGGGCATCAAAAGGAGACGCTTACTCACCATCATCAATGATCAGTGCCTCTATCTTGAACTGCATTTGTAATTCATGTTTAGCTATTGGTGATATTACCTAACTAAATCAAAGGAGAATGAAAGCAACTTTGAACATTACTTGAACAAAGCCCTCCATTATATATATATATATATATAATGTATATGTGTGTGTGTGTATATAAAATACCTATCCTATACATATATTATATATATTTTATATATATACCTTATATATATACATATATATGTATACACACACATACTACACATCTTAAAAACATCGTTTGGTTTTAAAGTATAATCAAAATTAGTTTTCGATTGAAGTCTATGCTTATAGGCAAAGATATTGAGTATAAAGGGGCAATCACAGGGAAATCTCAAAGTTGTTCTATCACAGTCTTCAGAGTTCTTAATTCTTGATTTTGATTATGGGACAAATTAAGTGCCTACCGTGAGGCAGATACTGCTCTAGGCAAAAGGAGTAGGACAGCAGTAAACAAAACAAAACAAAGCAAAGCAATCTCTTCCCTCAAGACGTTTACATTCTGGTAAATTATATGAAGTATTCAGGACAGGTGGCAACAAAATCTTTAGCCAATGTAAGGATTATTATCCCATAAAGTCATTTTCTTCATAGGACAAAGAATTTGTTTATATTGCGCAGGTATCTGCACATTCCCTAGTTTCAACTGTTTCCTCTAAATGACACATTGCTTCCCTGCACCCTCTTTGTTATGGCTGCCCTTCAAATATCTGAATGGTGGTTCTTACATTTCTTTGCAGTATCTCACCTACTCCCCCATTTTTTTAACCATGTTAAAACTTTGGTAACTTTATATGTGCTTTTGAAAATCCAAATATCCGAAATTTAAAGAACAGTGATTGCTTCAGGCTAGTGGATTTCTATGTTTGTACATTTTTGCTCTATGATAAACTCTAAACTATCCTAACATTTCATTGTGAAGGTCTTCCCCTCACACATGCTAATATGGAATGTGATATACAGACATTATCTGCTTTTACATATTTTATTGTTGGAAAATGGAATTTTCAAATTACCTGCATTTTAAAGATGCAGATAAGATTGTCCTCTTTTAACTTTGGTGAAGATGATCCAATGTAAACCCAATGTAGGGAGAAGGACTCATTCCCTCTGCCACGAATACATAGAATCAATAAAGAGCTGCCCATCTGCATGCCTTGTCCAAGGTAGTGTACTGCACCTTAAGGATAGAAGAAGATGTTCAACATATACAGTAAAAAATGGTTAGCAGGGAGAGATGAACAGGACAGAAAGAAAAAGGATGACTTTTATTTAAAACATATTTATCATTGCGAATGGGATACCTGTTCTTATCTGCATTGTTTGAGAAAGAAGTAAAACCTTGAGTATTTGGAAGCCATTGCCAGCAAAAAAGAAAAGAAAAGGAAAAAAAAGAAAATGAAAGAAAGAAAAGAAAAAAGAAAGAAAGAAAAAAAAGGAGACTGATCATTTTTCTTCAAAATGCAAAGTAGCTCTGAATGCATCATCTCAGAGCTTCCCATTGTCTGTCAGTGACTCATGCCATATCCAACTGTAGCTTTGCATTTCTCCAGATTTGAGAAGACAGTGTATGACTCATTGACAGACAATAGCAAATTCTTCCCAAGATAGCAGGGGGCATGAGAAACAAACATCTGGGAACTAAGTTGTAAAGAACTAATGTAAGAGGTAAGATGTCGCTGTCCACCTCCATTTGTACATTCCTTCTCCTGCAACATGTTTATTTGTTCTTTAAGTAGAGTGGGAAAAAATATCTAGAGAAATAGATATATCTATATCTATCGATATATATATCATGCCACAATGGAAATAATAGATTTAGATGCTAGCATCTCTTTCTCAACAATATATCACTGGGTTCATATATTTCCCTATCATGGGCAAAGTTGAAATACACTAATTTGTTATTGTTGTTTTTCAGTCCTTATTGATGTTATACATCTTTTTTAATGTAAGGATAAAGTAGAATACTGGCAGAGAATTAAAATAGAGTAGACATTTGGCCATATTGAAATACTGCTCTGTAACAAAAGCAAATTTTGAATCTTATCAAAGTCTTAAATATATGGCCTTATATTCCTTTATGCAATTTTCTTTATGCTGATATGATATTCTCTTAACACATGTGGCTTTCATTTAACCTCAATTGAGTCCAAATATTAATGTAGTCTGTTTCACCTTTTAATTTCAAATTTCAAACTCTCTTGTATGTTTCTGAGAGTTCTTTTTTTCCCCATCTAGTTATCATTCAGAAGATATTATGTATAAATATACACACATCATCATATTGATAAAATGCAATTAAATAGCCATAATTAATTAGCTTACTTTTTTAGAGAATATAATCAAAATGCATAGTATTTCTCTAATTCTAAATAAATCGTTTGGATGTGTAATTAAGCTCCTTAACCTCTTCAGTTATACAGAGGAAGAAAATATACATCGGAAGAAAATAGCTTGGAACTTAATGATTCAGTGCTTCCAGTCATTACTTTTAAAAATGAAAGATGCAGCTAATATATTAAGTGTTTCATTTTAACTTCGAGTGACCTAGTTTAAATATATATATTGCTCTTTGCAAGTCTTTTACAAAAGTCCCATTTTTTTCTGAAGCAGTATATAATGACTTTTTCTATTTAATGTATATGAATAAAGTGAAAAAGTAAATGTCATGTATTGGTAAAGAAGTTGTTCCAATTCATGCTACTTTCTGCTTTACCATATCAGGTTAGTCAAGAGTGTCTAATGAAGACTATTTTCCTTATCACATGATGCTTATCTTCTCTTTCAATGACTTTTCTCCACACACTAGGCAGAAAGCAATTGTCTCCAGTACAGATGACTTCATGAAAATTGTTGATCCTAATGACTATCTATGGAGAGACTCTTTTGTTGTTCTTGTAGTTGTACATATATGTTTATGTGTGTGTTTGTGGGTATGTAATCTGATTTTCTGAAATTACTCTGAAAAACATGAAAATCTTAGTGTTTTGTTGACATTCTTGGGAGGTTCTACATCCAGACTCATGTCAGTATAGCTAATTCTTATAAAATCTCTGAAAAACCAACAACTACTTCCTGCACAAACACCTCTATTTTTTACATTTAAAAAAAGATGTGGCATCAGCTATGATCCAGGCATTGCTGGAGTTTTCAATACGAACACTGTGTGTGCTGTTCCCAGAGAGCTCGCTTTCTCCTTGGCGAAATAAACCAGTAAGGAAATAACTAGATAATAGTGGCATATATATCAAAATAGAATCATATCAATAGATGGTGAGGAAAGACTATCTCTTCTTTGGAAAGTAAGGAAAGATGTGATAGAAGAAATAATATTTGAGATAGATTCCAAACAATTTTTGCCAAGTGATTGAAAAATAAAAGAGAACGTATAGTTCATATCTGCACAGAAGTAGTAAATGTTTAAAAGTATGATTATTCCTGTTCCAAATAAATCAAGTTTCCAGAACTTATATGTAAGATGCATGGAGTAATTGGCAGAATAAAAGGAGACCCTGAATTGCATTTCTGTCTGGACTGTGAAGGGTTTCAATGTATTTCAGGGTTTGAATATTATCCTCTAAATAAAAGAGAAACACTAAAGGGAAAACAAAGGGAAAAACATGCTCATATTTATATTTCAGAAAGTTCTTTTGACAGCAAAGTAAAGGAAGAGCATTAGGGTTGGCAAACCCAAGGTATGGATGTCTCTTATGGAGGCTATTAAAATAGCCCAAGTGAGGAGCACCTGGGTGGCACAGTAGGTTGAGCAACCAACTCTTGATTTTGACTTAGATCATGATGGCCCTGATCTCAGAGTCCTGAGGTGAAACCCTGGCACAGGCTTCATGCTTAGCAGGGATTCTACTGAGATTCTCTCCCTCTCCCTTGTCCCTCCCCTCACTGACGTGCTTGCACTCTCTCTCTCTTTCTCTCTAAAAAAGTAAATAAATACATCTATAAAAATTTAAAAAAAAAAGAAGCCAAGTGAGAGATAAATAGGGTCTGTCTTAAACCTGGAGAGGGAATGAAGGGAAGAGTGCACAATAAAAAGAATCATGAGCAAATCAATGAAGTAAAAGCAACTATTAAAATATTATATATATATATTTTTTAAACATTATATATTGTGAAGAGTCAAAAATTGTCTTACCATGTATTTAGCTATTCTGTGCTAGCTGGGATTTCTGCTCTGGGATTCCTACATTTAAAAATATATATATATATATATATATATATATATATATATATATATAGGAATTATTTTTGTTTTAAATCTATAATTTGCCAAGCCAGATATATTTATCCTCTTTAATTATTTATCATGTGTCATAATTTTTCCCTTATCATCTCTATGACTGTCCTCCAGATATGCTCAATTTTTCAAGGTTCTTCTTAAAATCTTATACTCAAATTCTTATGATTTTTATTGATTCATGCATCTTATTTATAGTGATAGTCTTATATTGTATATTTTGATATCCCATTATGAGAAAATAATACCCCCTTTGCCTGTTTCAAATATACACACAATTCTAACTTGTCTATTTTCTCTCTTCATCTTCCTCAGATAGTAAGCCAGGAAATTAATATCCAAAAGCAATTATGAAAAGAATAGTTGTAGCAAATGAAATAGTCTATGTGAAAGTTCACATACCTCATCGTATTGATAAATGCAATTAAAGAGCCATAATTAATAATATTTTTAAAGATTCATAATTAGATTAGTTATTTTAGAAAATCTTAAGATAATCAATATGCATAATATTTGTGTAATTCTAAATAATATATTTTGATTTTAGTAAGTTTCTTAACCTCTTCAGTTATACAGAGGCAGAAAATAGCTTGGAATTTAATGATTCAATGCTTCCAGTTAATACTTTGGACAGTAAAAGATGAAGCTAATGTATTAAATGTCCCATTTTAACTTAAAGCAACCCAGCTAAACTATCATAAAGAGCATTTTTGTAGATAACTGACTCTGTAATAATTGGATGAATTTTTAAAATTGAATTTTAACCAAATTTTCCTCTGTATCTGTACATTTTATGATCCTCCTTCCTAAGCCAAGACTACTCTCTACTTGGCATGCTTTTCTGCTGGTCAGTGACTAAAGCTGTGTTTATTATCTCTTCTCCTGACTTTTAAAAATTGCTTCCTTAGTTGGGAATATTGGAGTGACTACTGATGAGATAATTAGCCAAGAGCACTGTTTTCTCTATATGCATCTGCAGTCCCTTAGCAAGTGAGAAAATGTAACTGCAACTTTCAAAGTTTCAGTTAATATGGGCCTCTGACACTTTCAGGGAGAAAATATAATTGCTATCCTCGTACACACTCATCATTAAACTAATAATACTGTTATCTTTCAATCTTTGTTGATAATGATGACCATACTAACATAGATGTGAAGTTTCTGTCTTTGATTATGGTTGCAAGAAAGGCAGAGAAGTTTTCATTTCAAGGAAGCAATTAGAGAAATGCATGGAATCTTAATTTCTCAATGTGCTCAATAGCGAAGGAGGACATCTGGCTGTAAGCACACCAACATGCAATCAAATTAACATTATAAGAATACCACTGGCGATTCCTATTTTCTTCCCAACATAAACTATTTTTGAATTCTTTGTAGTTTAAAATATGATCATTTTATATAGATTTTCAGACAAGAATTCATTTCCAAAGAGCACTAAAGCCATACTGGTTTTGAAAAGTGACTTTATTTCTTACAACAGATCTGGGTAGGGTTGGACTAGCAAAGTGAAGTTGCCATAATGAGGCTTACATTGCACTGTCTCTGGCCCTGTGTTCCCTGAGGGCACACCCTGCTTGTCCGTGAGGTGGTAAAGAGCAAGATATCTTTCAAAAGGAGTGAGGCCTTCACACTCTGGGATGTGCAGTCCCTGAATGGGCTTGGACTAGATGGATTTGAGAGGAGTCCCTGATGAGTGAAAACAGTAGCCAACCAGGAATGTAATCAACATGGAAACAAGTCTATAGGCTCACACTTCAAAAAGATTAGTATATTTTTCTAAATAATGATCACTGATATCCATGATTCAGAATTTTAAGTAAATACACACACACACACACATGCAATCAAGTAACTTCATAATTCATCAATTTGTTAGCAAACATTTGAACAATAATAACGTGTATGTGTGCACAATGTAAATACGTCATGGTTTACTCAGCAAACAGATATGTTTTATGTCTATCTTAGTAGTGTTATTGTTTAAGAAACAAATTTGTAGGAATGCCTGTGTGGCTCAGTTGGTTAAGCATCTGCCTTTGGTTCAAGTCATGATCCTAGGGTCCTGGGATTGAGTGCCACTTAAGGCTCCCGGCTCAGCAGGCATTCTGTTTCTCCCTCAGCCTGCTTCTCCCCCTGTTGTGCACTCTGTCTCTCTCTGACAAATAAATAAAATTAAAATCTTTAAAAAAAAAAGACACAGGGGCGCCTGGGTGGCTCAATTGGTTAAGCGACTTCCTTTGGCTCAGGTCATGATCCCGGAGACCCGGAATCGAGTCCCACATCGGGTTCCCTGCTCAGCGGGAAGCCTGCTACTCCCTCCCTCACTCCCCCTGCTTGTGTTCCCTTTCTGGCTGTGTTTCTCTCTGCCAAATAAATAAAATCTTTAAATAAATAAATAAATAAATAAATAAATAAATAAATAAATTTAAAAAGACACAAATTTGTATTTTTCATGTCCTATGCTATTCATCATTCATTATTCAAAAATAAAAACTAGTTACTTGCTTTATTATAACCAAATCATTTAAATGAAACAATGAAGGATATCCTGTAATAAATCTCTGAGTCTAGATTCCCAAGTCCCCTTCTCAATAGAGTAACATTCTTAGTAGTTTATTGCTTACTCTTCCTGAAATTTTTATACAGTTATAATTAGATATAGTATAGTGTTTTTCTGTTTTTTAAATTTTAATTATTAATAATGTACCTTAACATTTTAAAGATATTTTACTTATATTGTTAACAGGATGAAAAAATAGATTATTTTATGGAAAATGATAACAATTAACTTAGTCACATTTTGTTTTTGAAAAGCATTGTTGGATACCGTGCCAAGATATACAACGAACATTAGGATTTCAAGGAGAGAAGAACAAAATTAGATTAATTTAATTTTGATAACATGTTTTTGATATATCATATAAAACATTTAGGTCTTATTTTGTATTAGGAAACTTAAAATCAAGGGTGAAGACTCCATCTTAAAGTTACATTGGCCTATATGTAGAGAAATACTAACACAAATTGGGGAAAAACCAATCTCTATTTAAGTTTATTAATTCCCAGGGGGAAAAAATGAAGAGTACTGAGAATATGTTGGGAATTTGGTAGTTACTCCAAAGAACTGAATTTTAATGGATGCCTGGGTTTTTCAGTTGGTTAAGCATCTGCCTTTGGCTCAGGTCAAGATCCCTGGGTCCCAGAATCAAGCCATTCAATAGGCTTCTTACTCACTGGGGAATCTGCTTCTTCCTCTGCCTCTGCCCTTCCCCATGCTCACTCTCCCTCTCAAATGAATAAATAAAATCTTTTAAAAAAAGAACTGAATTTTAAGTATAAATGTGTATAGAAACAGTCTTCTTGTTGGACAGGGTGTAAGTTTATAATCGTTTGTGCCAAAATATTCTTGCAAACATTTCCATCACTTTTTAGAGAGAAAATTCCAAATCAGGATCACAAGAAAAGGGTAGAGGAGAAGAGAAGAAATTCAGGAGACAGAGGTATTTTCAGAGTTGAAAACATGAGATACTCAAAATGAAATAGTGGGAGGTACAGAGGAAAGGTTAGAATAATAAAGGGCCTTTCTTCCACTGCCATACTCAAATAAAGTCCGAAAACAAGCAATGTCTCTTTACTGCTCAAGCCCAAAAGATGAGACCCTCTTCTGTTGATATTCTCTCCCAGCTACTCCCAATCCTCTACCACCCTGAAGAGCTAACAATTGTTCTCTGTTATAACATCTTATCCACACCATTAATATAGTAATAATAAACCGTACCAACAAAATGTAAATGATTGACATTCTAGCCTGTTAGGATTATTGTTTTAGGTTGAAAATATTCTTGAAAAGGCTGATAGAAAATTTGATAACCATTTCATGTTAACTTGGTTTCATAATTCATTAGCAGTCAAAATCAGCCATTGAATGAGCCAGTAAAAGAGAAGCATCTCTATAATATTTCTCATAATTATATGAGAATATATATCATATCTGTGGCATGAACCCCTATTCAATTTTTAATCCAGTAAGCATATCAGGAAGTAGGAATCCTGAAATGTCAAGCAGCATTCATTCATATTTGCAAGGGAGCATAAGTAAGTATAAGATAAATTTTGACTTATTAAGGACTGTTAATAATAACAATATGAAAACATAATTATAAAATATTAAATATTTAAGACATTAAAGCGTGTTAAAATAGCAAGTAATTAGTTTGATTGGAGTATCAGTAAAGGGAAAAGTTATTGTATTTTTGTGGTTACAATGAAGGAAAAATCATATTATATTACATTTAGCATTGTATTTCACTTTTCAGTTTATTAGAATAAATATTTCAGTTAACAGAAATAAACACACTGTTATACAAGACTGAGAGGTAAAATCAAGAGCCAGTTTGAACAATGGAACAACAAAGAGTAAAATGGAAAAAAAAGAAGAAGAAATTTCCTTGTTAGGTTGGCAAGATTTTAAATTACAAAAAAACCCTGAAAGCCAGATTGGTAAAAAGAAAGAGCCAAGGAAAATGAAATAACAGGATACAATGAAATAAGAAAGTGTTATAAGGAAGAGAAAGCATGACATTCTACAAAAAAAAAAAAAAATCATAATATAACAAAAATTCACAGGCAGATTTGCAATTTTACTCCTAAAAAATTGGAAGTATCTGCAAAGCTTAGGCAATCAATCAATCAGTGTGTGTCACTAATATCCAAACTTTTAAATGTCAACGGAAATAATGTGTTTTCATGTTTGCCCATTCTTGGCTAACGAGGTAATTGCATAAAGCTTGTATTTGGAATGAACTGAATACATGAAAATGCATTTCAATTAGATTCTACTTCAACTGCTACTGATGTTACTGATTTAAAAGAAGCAATTTTAGCACATCTTTGTCACACTTTTCCCTGTTCATTTAAATGATAGTTAACTTGATAGATTTTAGTCTGAATATATTTGCTGTTTAGCAATAAAGCTTTTAAACTAAACAACCAAGAAAGTTCTTTTAGTGTTTCATGCCCTCGCAAAACATATGGGATATGTAATTAGGATTTGCAAAATACTAAAGAAATATAAAAACTAAAACAACTTGATTCTGATACTAAGCCACATTTGCTAATTTTCTTTCTCAAGTCCATATTTAAGGCATTATATTAAAGGTCAGTAGTAGTAAAAAAGGTTAATTTAGAAGTGGCTTCTTAGGACAACTGCAATAAACCTTTATTGAGTCCTTTGGCCTAAAGCAGAGTGGCTGTTAAATCGCTTATGATACTGGTAGTTCTTACTTGAAATAAATAAGGAAAAATCCACACCTGTTCATGCTTAAACTAAAAATAATGAGCACACTGTTTAGTGATAGGGCCTCTGGAAGATAGCTCAGCAATTTTCTTTTTTTTTTCTTTTCTTTTTTTCTAAAACAAAATGTTAAATAGCCTCCTATGTAAAGAATTTGACAAATTTACAAATCCTTTAGAGGATTGAGAAAAAAGAAGCAGAATGTATATGTTTAATAAAAAAAACTTCATATTTAAAAAAAATATTTTCAACTGGAGATATCCCAGTTGATTTGATAAAGAATGGAGCAATAAGTACCAAAGTTCATTTTTTGAGTGCTGATAATTACAAACAATAGCAAATTTTAAGATGTGGAATAGGCCCATGAGAGTCCTGTAATTCCTGATGGTTCAAGTCTGGCAGTCAATGAATTCTTATTAATATAAATGTGCACAATCATTTTTTTTTCAAATGAAAATATAATTATGGTTAAGTTTGATGCTTGGGATAGCATACTTAGGTTGACCCTACCCACATAGAATAGCCAAACTTCAAGTTAGCATTTTTTTTTTGTCTCTGTCATAAGCAAAACTACAATATTAAGTGTTAAGGAGGGCAAAAAGATTTTAAACAACATTAGGAAGTTATGGAAAAGCAAAATTTAAGGGCCTATCATGGCTTCACTGACTTTCACATCATTTCTGAATCATGACAAGCAGTTTCAATCTGAGAATGTTCAGGTATTTTTGTTTTTGTTTTCATTTTTTTTCTGATAGAAAGACTGACTCATTAACCTCCTCTTGTTGCTTTAGAACCCAACTTAAATGTTACTTTGTTGGGTGTGGCTCAATTTATCTTTTTTTTAAAGATTTTATTTATTTATTTTACAGACAGAGAGAAAGAGAGCATGAGAAGGAAGAAGGTCAGAGGGAGAAGCAGACTCCCTATGGAGCTGGGAGCCCCATGCAGGACTTGATCCAGGGACTCCAGGATCATGATCTGAGCAGAACGCAGTAGCTTAACCAACTGAACCACCAAGGCGTCCTTAATTTATCTTTGAGATGAGGCCAGGTCCCAGAAATATTTCCATCCTGGCCACTTTTGCCTCTTCTTATTAGTACCGATCACAAATGTAATAATTTATAATTATATAAATAATGTATTTTAACCAACTAGGCAAACAGAGGATGAAAAGAATGACTGTCTATGTTCTCATATATGCTATATCTCCACACATGGTATATTCTAAAAAAATAAATATTCTGTGTTGGGTGAATAGTTTATCCATGAGAATTTTCACATTTATTTCACTTACCTAAATGAAGTGATGCTATTACCACTTATAGGAGGAAAAAAGAAATTCTCCAGAGTGATTTGTTCATGATCACACAATTATTAAGTGGCATTGCATGTATTTTGATCTCAAACCATCCTTCTTTCACTACACATGTTGACTAAGCTCCTGCTAGCTTGATAATTATATAATAAATATATTCATAAAGTAAACAGGTCCCAGTTTTTGGTCCAGCATTTTTGTACATCACCTTATATTTACTTTATGGGTAATGTCAGTTTTGCTAAACATAAACCTTCACCACTTTTAGAACTGCAATAATGCCTTTTTCACTTTTTCAGTTTTAGGGGCACCTAGATGGCTCAGTCACCTAAGCCTCTGACTCTTGATCTCAGCTCAGGTCATGATCTCAGGGTCATGATTTCAGGGTCAGTAGAACGAGCCCTGAAACAAGTCCCCCAAAGGACCCCATGTAATGCCCCACATTGGGCATGGAGCCTGCTTAAGATTCTCTGTCTCCTCTCTCTCTCTCTCTCTGCCCCTCCCCACCCTTCTCTCTCTTTCTCTCTCTAGAAAAAAAAAAAGAAAAAGAAAAAGAATAATCAATTTTACTGTCTGGTTGAATAATGCATTTACAGTAGCCCCACAGAAAAACTTGCAATGGAAATGTACTCATCTGAACTATATGTAAAATATTATTGATATTTTATTAGATTAATTCTTGTCACCATAGCATATGCTATTATTCATAGAAATCTAATATTAGCTATTGACGATTGCCACCAAGAAAGGGTGTGGTTGCTGACAAGGACATAATTTAAAATGACAGTGATTATACCCATCTCATTTTTTGTGGGAAAGTATTTGTTTCTGAAGTAAATTTATGTACTTAGCATTTTCAATTGCAATCAAAAGCTCTTTTGAGAGGACACGATGATCTACAGTCTCAAAAATGCATAAAGTTTTTGTTTCATTAGAAGACATTGTGTTGATTCTAAGAAAAGTAGTAAGCCTAAATTTCACTCTGGATAAAATGGATCACCTAACAAGAATAATGAATTATAACAATTGTACTAAAATAGGTGAAAATTGTCAGCATTCCAGAACTTGAAGTGAAAATTACTCAAGAAACTGTGAAATTAAAAGACTTCAAACTCTTATTATGGAAGGCATGCCTTGACAATACATGGTATGTTGTGCAGATCAACTCCTTTTTTAAAGTAGTATTTTTTAGTGTGATCTTACGGTCATCAAACAGAAGCTATTGAACATGTCACAGTTGAATGTTTAATTTGCAAATATAAAGAAAACTAACCAGCAATAGCCTCAGTCATTCCATAGAAAAATACAAATTAAGTGTGATTTTGTAACTTATTACCCTAGATTCATAAGACAGAAGATAGAAGCACAAATACAAAGTAACATTTAGAGAGATATAATGGTGCTCACTCACAAATCTTTCTTACAACATTTGTACCCAGTTCTCTAAATTCAACAATTTTCCCCATCTAGATGAAATAGTTACTTGAGTCCAGTTAATACCCATTCTATATTTAAAAGCTGCAGGCTATTCAGGATTTCACTACCTTTTTGTACAACTCTAAGAGAGTAAAAAAGATTTACCTGTGAAACTCTAGGGAAGCAGTAGGATAACTGATGAAATAGTAATTTGAAGAAAAATAAATAGAGCCATAAACATCAGAGGTAAGCATATAGGCATGAAAGGTATACGTTCCACACCATGTCAAGTCATTTTCTCAAGGCTTGAAAAAGAAAAGAGCGATAAGCAAGGAAAATGCAGGAAATCAGGTACTCTAATCTATTTGTTAGGGTTTTCAGAGAACAACACAGGGGAGACTTTAAAACACAGCCACCAAGCTGTATACATATATAGCCAGAACTCAGCAATTTACCTTTTAAGAGTGCAAAAAATAAAAAAGGAAAAAAAAAATCAAGTGAGAAAGGTAAATAAGGGAAAGACCACTTTTACCTAAGGATCTACAAATATCACTGAAGTGGAGTCAGACGCTTGGCATTTCTGTTCATACTTGACTCCACTCCAAGCATACGTGAAGATGATACTGAAGCCTGGGCACAGAACAGATAATGTGTAACCGAGCCTCCTCGTGGAGGGCTGTGCACCATGCACTTGGCATCTAGTGTCACAATCTATGAAAATGACTGAGAGGCTCATCAACTTAAAAAGAATGCAGAGAATTTAGACAGAGTCGGGGTAGAATGACAACTATAATGGAGACCTCTAAGGAAACATTAAAGAGAGTCATTAGCCTGGAGAAATCTGAGAAGCTGCATATTTATTGATCTTTAAACAAATTACAGTTTATCCCTCAAAGGAAAGAAGTCTATACTTTTTACTCCATTGAGTATCACAAAAAGGAAATGAATTTAAATTGCACTATAAGATATTTAAGTTAGACATAAAGAGACATTTCCAGGTAGAGAGAGAGAGAAAGAGAGAGAGAGTGGTTTAAAAAATTAACTTTCTCCGGAGGTCATTAAATATATGCCATCTTAATTGCATTAAGCCTAATGTTGTCTCAAATTTTCTATCACATGTTTCTTTCAGTGCTGTTAAATTACTGTCTGTGTTATTTTGGCAATATAATAAATTGTATTTTTACTATGATGGCATCTACCCCTTTCACTGAATGACTTTTTCGCTCTATTTTTAATATGTGCAAAAAAACCCACATGGAATAAAATCAAAATGGCTTGTGCCAGCCCAGTGCCTTTGTCTTTGTTCTTTTCTGTAGAGATATTTTAGGGAATATTCTTATCTCCACATGGATTTCACTTTTAGAAAAGGTTAGGACAGCTTGACTGCTTCTAGGAAGGCTGAAATCTGGAAGAAAATGAAAAGTATTCCAAGTATTCATTAAGCTAGTGTCTGTAGAGTTTAAAGCCATTCCTCTAGCCCCTGATGGGTGGCACTGGGAGCAGGTTTGGGGAAGGCTTACTTCACTGTGCCCTCCTATGGTCAGTTTGCCTGTGGTTTCTTTCCCTCAGGAGGCTACTTCTAGCAAGCCAGATCACCAAGCTGTCTGAGAAGAACTGAATAAAGCAGGTATCTTCAGACTTAAGGAAGACTTTTGGGGTGAGTAAAAAAGAATCTTTTTTTTATATATAAATTTAAGAATTTAATTTAAATTAATAAATTTAAGAATATAAATTTAAGAATTTAAGCATTTTTCAGAAACTCTTGTCCCAATCTTCTTAGTACTGAGTCCAATCAGATGAATCAGAGAGAAAAATAGAAAGCCTTAGACTATTCAGACAATTCAGTGAACTCTGTCCCAAGAAACACTTCCAGTTCCAATTTTCTAAATCAAACACTCCCTTCATTTATTTAGTCCTCATGCAAGTTTCTAGAAGGGAAATTTAAAACACAAAGTATGGGTCAAACTGTCACTCCTACATGATTTCAATGTTTAGAAGTGACTCATTTGTAGTTGGCAGTGTTTTAAGAATTCATTTGGCAAAATATAAATGTCTATAAATGCACTAATATGAGATCCAGTAACCACATGTGGCTATTTAAATTTAAATACATTAAATTGAAATTAAATTAATTACATTTAAATTAAATTTAAAATCTTGTTACTTAGTCACACTCGCCACACTTTGAGTGCTCCATAGCTACATGGGGCTAGTGGCTTCCATACTATTGAAGAGGACAGATACAGAACATTTTCATCCTATAAATTTCTATTGGACAGTGCTGACCTAGATAAATGAAGACAAAAAGGCATATCATATGAATATTTATGACATATGAAACATTCTTCCCACTTTATCATCCTAGAAGTAAATCCTGAGACACAGTGTTTTATGACCACAAAAGATGGCCCCAGGAGATGGAGACATTAGCCTGCCTTGATACCAAGCCGTGGTTAACTGTAACACAACCTTTTTTTGTTTCCTCTCTACACTCTGCCCTAGTTTCCCATCTCCTTAGTCTCTTTTCTCCTTCACCCCTGAATCCCCAAGAGTACATTCCCTGATTATATCACAACACATAATGCTTTGTCTCAGGCTTTGCTGGATGAGAAACCCAGGAAAAGGTCTTAGAAAAATAACCTGTGGGCAGAGGGAGTTTTTCAAGTCCTTGGGTCAGGGGTATGCCTGCATAATTGAGGTGTGGCTAGGTTCTTGAGTCTTGGCTTTCACATTTATAAAAAGTGCTGGTTGGGCAATTTATCACTATTTATAAAAATTTGAGGCTCTTATATATATTATTTACACATACAAATCCTATGTATTTATAAGATTATATCCAATGTTTATTGTCTTTTTCATTTATGCTTTCTTCTGCTTTACAACTTTTTAGTTTTACATGAGGGCATCTTACAGAATCTCAGTGGCGTCTTTTTTTTTTACATAAAATGATTATTTTATAAGTCTTCAGCTGGTTTACTGCTCTTATACAGTCTCTTTTGAAATTCAAATGAGATTTTTTTTTTCCCTCTGTCTCCGACCTAATAGGTCAGGAATTTTCAAGTCTTTGTAGCCATCTGTATCACAGGAAACATTCCTAAACACCTATATTTTGTCCCCATCCTAGATATTCTTTCTTTTGGTTTGGGAGGAAGCTCCACAAGCTGTACTTTTCACCAGTATGAGAAGGTCCTCCTGATGACTACACTTTTGACATTGTGCTTTAACATTTGATCAACAGCTATAAGCTGTTCCATGAAGCTTATTACTATAAGCTTCATGGAACAGGGGCATTTTAGTTGTTTAAAAAACTTTTGCTCGAAGCCATCTCTTTCCATAAAGGGTGTACACTTCTGTGGCTTAGGCAGGTAAAGCATAAATAGCTATAAACTTTCCATTTAATAATTATTTATCCATAGAAACAATTCACGCAATTTATAGAAAAGCAAACTTTAATTGACATGTCAAGGATGGGAACATTTTAGTCATTAATTGCACAGAGTTGCCTCTATAAAAGTTATTCTTGGTATTAGCATTCACACAATTTTTTGTCATGGTAAATCATAAATCCATTAAAATAATGATTTTAAAAGATGGATGATGGCAAACCAAAAATAGTAGAACCATTTATTCTAGTGAAGTTTGACATTCACCCTACTCAAGAGATGCAAATTTTCTTTCTTTCTTTTTTTTAAAGGTTTTATTTGTTTAT
Organism: Spilogale gracilis; assembly: GCA_004023965.1. NCBI lineage: Eukaryota > Metazoa > Chordata > Mammalia > Carnivora > Mephitidae > Spilogale > Spilogale gracilis. Next base: position 2,933 of record PITA01013859.1, on the reverse strand, counting down.
TTGACAGAGAGAGAGAGATCACAAATAGACAGAGTCAGGCAGAGAAAGAGAGGGAAGCAGGCTCCCTGCTGAGCAGAGAGCCCAATGTGGGGTTTGATCCCAGGACCCTGAGACCATGACCTGAGCCGAAGACAGAGGCTTAACTCTCTGAGCCACCCAGGCATCTTGTAAATTTTCTAAATGAAGATGGATGCATTAAATGTTAGCAGAGGTTGTGATATCTGAAAAATTATTGCTGAAAAATCTATAATTATTATTAAATATTCAAGATACATGGGATATTTTGGATATCATATTACCACATCACTTTCCTTTCCAAAATCCTTCAAATTCTTTGCCAGTTGTTTGCGAAAATAAGTCCATTCTCCTCAGATTTTCCTTGTAAGCATTCTGTGACCTATTGACTCAGTATTTTGATTTTAACTCTTAAAATGTCCTAGCACTCTCACTCATGCACTCGATGCTTTTCCAGTATGGTAGTGTTTCCCACAGCATTCCCTAAAAAACACTAATTGGGGAGACTAACAGGAATTATATTTTAATTTAAAAAAGTCTCTAAAGTCAAATACATTTGGGCACTGGTATGATAAGCAAAGTTAATCATGTTTCTTTTCTATAATTCTCAGACCCTTTAGGATGCTAGTGTGAATTACGAATAGTCAGGGATTAGATGTAGATTGAAATATTTCCCAAAAGAATTTTTTCACAGAATATCTTTTTCATGAAGTATGTATTGAGAACATTGTTGATGGGCATAGTTCAGGAAAAATGGAGATGTTGAGAAGAGCACAGGGTTTGCAATCTCATGGCCTTGGGGTCAAATCTTAACCTCAGCACTCACCAATGATTTGACCATGGACACATAAAACTTTATACTTGTATTTCTTGCCAGAAAAAAAAATGGGAGAATTTTATTTAACTTAGAAGGCATTATAGTAATTAATAAGGAAATATATATTAAACAGCTTACATTGGTCTTTGTCATATATGGTCAGTAAATATTAGTTTTGTTACTTTTCCTCAATTTCTAGCCAAACTAAACTCTTCACAGTTTCCTTAAATGTATGTAACTCTGATTTTGGAGATGGTAGAACTCTTTGAGAATCAATAATTTCTATGTGTCCCAGTCTTTTAAAAATAAAAATAAGTTAACATATACACTTGTTTCTTCATGTGATTTTTGGCCTTTCTTCCTATTATTATTCTCCCATCCCTCAAGTTTACCTTCTGTTTGAAGCCTTTTCTTTAATCATCACATTAAAACTACAATCCCCTGTTTGTATTCTTGTGGAAAATTTTTGCACCACCATTTTAATACAACTTTAATTTTGTGGGAAATAGATTGTAAAAACTACTAAATTATAAATTCTGTGTGTTCAGATGTCAATTATTACTTGACTAGTATAAAATATTTTAATTGAGATGAATGTATAAAAGATACATGTTTCATTTTCTAGAAAAACCACAAGCAACAAGATTGTCTTCATTTTTTTATTAAAGATTTTATTTATTTACTTGAGAGAGAGAAAGCAAGCACAAGGAGAGAGAGGGGCAGAGGGAGAAGCAGACTTGCTGCCGAGGAGGGAGCTCAATGCCAGACCCAATACCAGGACCATGGGATCATGACCCAAACCAAAAGCAGAGGCTTAACCGACTGAGCCACCCAGGCGCCCAAGACAGTTTTCCTAATACGGATAAAGTTTAAATGAATGATTTCTGATATCAACAAGCTACCTGTTGATGCCTGCCCCACATGAAATTTTTTTTTTAAAGATTTTATTTATTTGACAGAGAGAAACACAGCCAGAGAGGGAACACATGCAGGGGGAATGAAAGAGGGAGAAGCAGGCTTCCAGCCAAGCCGGGCACCCAATGTAGGGCTCGATCTCGGGTCTCCGGGATCATGACCTGAGTCGAAGGCAGTTGCTTAACCAACTGAGCCACCCAGGCGCCACCCCCACATGAATTTTTAAATTTTCTGTTGATTTCAGTGTTCACTGGTTGATGAAAAACTCAATTTATCCATGCCTTTTCCTAACATTTCCATCACTGTTAGCTCAACATTCTCTATAAAATTTTGGTGATTTTGAACATATTTTAGATATAATTATATTACATAAGTGCACTTTTATTAAAGTTTATAAAAACTTGCTATTAATAAAATTTACTTTCAGTTCTCTAAAATGTATGTGATATTATTTTAATATTCTTTACTTGCTTCAATATTACTCAACAAATAGGAAATTTGGTGATTCCACATTGGATTGAGAATGATTGGGAGTCCAGGATGTTCTTCTGTCTTCATCCCTAGATATAAGCCCCAGACTCTATTTAACAACCTTCTCACTATATGGTAATTATGCACTAAGTTACATTTCTCTGGAAGTAGTTTTTATTTGTTTATTTTTATGTTTTAGTAGAAAGTCCCAGTGAATCACACAGAAACCAAGAAGAATAAATTCCACAACTGAAAGAGAAAGGAAGTTAGGAGGGCATAATGAACACTTAGAATTATAAGGAAAAGAATTATTTTAATGTATCCTGATGTGATATTTCAGCAAATGAAGACACAGGGAGGTTGATGTAGGAAGTGTGTAGATATTAGTAAACCTCAGATTTACTGTAAGGGCAGAGCCCGAGTCAAAAGTTACATTACCAGGTCTATTGGAAAATTGCACTAATTTCATACTACCCTTCCCATTCCCATTCTCTTAGCTTTAGAAATGATTGCTTGTAAGTTCTGAAAAATTCATTCTTGGTATCAGTTCCCTCTTGTTCTCTAAGTCACAAAAGAAACCACAATTCCTGTCAATGAAAACCAATTACTCATTTTAATAGGTGTTTCAATTGGTTTTCAATTGGAAGAGAATTAATCAAGGAAAAGAGGGAATCACAATAGTTTGGAAGAAGAATGAAGAAAGTGCTATATAATC
>PITA01013858.1:0-55828 GCA_004023965.1 Spilogale gracilis | reverse complement strand
ACATTAATTCTTTCATTGCTAATTAATACCTCTACTGGGTTTGTGTCTGGTTGTTTTTTTTTTCAGTTTGTGTTTTCAAGATTTCTTCATTTGTATACCATAATTATATGTTCTTACCTAAGGAGTGTCCTTACGAAGTTCAGCTTACTCCTTACTCCCTTCTAATTCTTTCCTCTTCCTGTTTCTCACCTGCCCTCCTGTTCCAAGGCCAAAATAGTGGGCAGGAAGCAAGTACAAGGGAAGCAGAAAGATACTGTGGTAAGCATGCTGATAGAATTAGTTCTTATCTTTCCTCACCTCAAAAGTAAAGATACCTTGGGGCACGTGGGTGGCTCAGTCAGTTAAGTGTCTGACTCTTGATCTCAGCTCAGGTCTTGATCTCAGGGTCTTGAGTTCAAGCCCCGCTAGCTGTGGATACTACTAAACAAAAACAAAACAAAAACAAACAAACAAAGATACCTTTACAATCTGGGATTTGCAATTTAGAACTACTTTCTCTGCCCTTGTTGTCTCCTCCCAGTGGGTTAGTATCATCTCACATGAGTGCAAAGGATACAGGATGAGTAAGTTAGACCATATCCCCCATGGCACCCTATTTTTACTTTGGTGTGTAGGAACCAAAGAAGTTCAAGCTAGGTAAGTTCTCCATCGCTGCTGTAGCAAATTGCCACAAACTGGGTGGCTTAAAAGGTAAAAATCACTTTCTCAAAGTTTTGCCAGCCAGAAGTTCAAAACCAAAGCCACGCTCCCTCAGAAACTCTAAGGAAGAATCCTTCCTTGTCTTCTCTGGCTTCTGATGGCTGCTGGTATTTCTAGACTTCCTGGGCTCATGGCTGCATCATTCCAATCTCTTCTATGTCTAACCCCCATCCTAGCCTCTGTGTCTTTTCTCCTACTGTCTCAAGTTTCCCTCTGCCTTTCTCTCATAAAGATATTTGTCATTGGACTTAGGTCCTACCCCAATAATCCAAGATGATCTCTTCATTTCAAGATCCGTAACTTATCTACATCTGCAATGACCCTTTTTCCAAGGTAATATCAACAGATCTCATAAATTAGGACACACACATATCTTTTCGGAAGCCACTACTCAAAGCGTTACAATGTCCACATACAGAGGACTAACTTTCTTGCTGGCTACCTGAGCCCTGCCTCAGGGACTCAAACACTCTCCCAAGCCAACCAGTGCCGCAAGTGTCATCCTGAGACTGAGTCAGAATGCTAGACTGGTTAAATGTGCATCCAAGAAAAAGCACATGGCAGCCTGCTCCTATTTGAGAATTTAAACAGAGGCTGAGAATCATCCAAGGAGAGACCCTTTCAGCAGGAGATAGAAACAGCTGGAACGCTAGGATTTAGGTACTTTGTTTACATGCCACTTGTCAACTATTACAATATGTACATGCTATTGTTAGTGTGAAGTCTTTTGGAAAGAAATATGCTCAGAATGGTAACATTTTACCTCAAAAAATGAAATAGAACCCTTCGCCTTCATGTACATTGCATTTCAAAAGAAGGTAGATATTATGCTGTCTTGTAGCAAATGCCCTCAAGATTTTTTTTTTGAAACTGTGATATAAAACATCTTTTTCTTTGGCTCTAATCCAATTTCTTTGAGTGATGTGTAAACCTTACAATTGTTTGTAGGGCTGTGTCAGTATCCATTACTTTTGAAATGACCCCTACATTTCACATTCTATGTTACATTTTCCTGTCTTCTCTGGGAATTGCAGAAGAGCCTTCGTAGACACACTAATTGCTTGGGACACCCACAGTCCTCTTGAACACTGGCGTCTTCTCGGTGAACCAGTAAACACTCTGTTATTTGGAGAGGACATTGTTGCAAAGCACTTTCCCTGAATCTTGCTTTCTACTTAAACATCATAATCACACAAGGCTGAGTTACAGCCTCACTGTTGCCCATGTATATTCTACTCTTAGCATTTCAGAACCTTCAGAAACAACTCCGTCCGTCAAAGTACCAGTAGTGCTTTCTTTTGTGGGTATATAAATCTCATAGAAAGTAAGCATTATGTTTTAGACAATAAAGCTTGCAAAAGACCTGTCAAATCTATATTTTTTAAATGCTTTATATTATGTTCTTCCAAAACACATCCCACTGCATTGACCTTTAAGCACATTAACCTCTGCAGGGAAATTCCTAAAATCCATATTATATGCATAAAACCTCTAATTCAGCCTTTAGTGAGGAAAATAGATTGTAGTTAGTGCTAAAATGTCAGTGAGTCATCCACATCTGACAGTCAGTAGGTTTGCTGAATGACAAACAGCAGCATTAAGCTTGTCTTAAAAGAAAACATAGCGTGGCTAAAAACAATGGTAGATCCAAGGCAGATATTCAAAAAATAGGCATACCCTAGCTCACCAATATCTGATTCACAAAGATTGCTACATATAAATTGTGGGTTGCAATCTGTCACCGGTACCAAGCATCATTCCCTACTCATATCATCTGCTCCAACTCAGTTGCAGTTCTCTGGTTCTTCCTCATTCCTGGCCACGAGATCAATACCCTAATTTGCCCAAACTCCTCTCCTCCCTCTCCCATTTCTTGCCTTTCAATCCTCACAACTTGGTAGATTTTAGACAGGTCTTCTTTCTTTTTTTCTAACTGAACTATATTTTTGACACGTAACATGGTGTAAGTTTAAGGTATTCAACATGTTGCTTTGATACATTTCAATACTGTAATAGGATTGTCTTTGGACCCTTGGCTAACACCCATATCATCACATAATTATCATTTCTTTTTTGTGGTGGGAATAAGTGGCATCTACTCTCCTAGCAAGTTTGCTGTTTATGATATAATATTGTTGCCTGTAATCACTGTGCTCCCGTGTTCGATCTCTAGGACTTCTTTATCTACTAGTTCCTTCTGAAGCACATATCCTTATCATCCTCAATCCTCTCCTTCCTCCCAGCTCTCCTTAACTCTTTCACTGTGACTTCAGAAAATTTCCATGCCCTTTTTTCTTTTCCTTACTTTGTTCCATTTATGAGTCAAATAAAACCACTATAGTCACGACTGAGAAGCATTAAGTATACCATTCACAACATGGTAAAATCAAGAGAAAGAAAAGCCACATGTTTAGAAGTGAACTATGGCATAATAAGGGATCAGCATCTCAACCACTGAGCCCTTCAAAACTCCCACAAAGTCTTCTCCCTCTAATTTAGCATCATATGTCCCTCATGTTTGACGGGTTGGCTTTAAGGGCAGACATTCAAAATAAATTTAAAACAGTTTCTGCCTATTTTTAACTTTTCTATTTTATTCACTTAGCATTATACATATTCTTTTCTATTTTTTAATTTTAAATACATAGTCATTTGTTTCACTGTGCTAATAAGACTTGTAAGGTTTCAAATTAGTTCCATCACATTTGAAATCTTTATCCTAGCAACATACTGAGTCGGGATGCAAATAGATGACTAAAGAGTGACCCACTGTATGTGGATGACCCTACTCTTCAGTGTTTTTCCCCAGAGACAGACCTCATCTATTCAGCACTGCATCGAAGACTAAGAGTTGCTCACTTTTGTGCGTGGATTTCTTGCCACCCAAAATTAAAAGAGTTAATGATGTCAAAGACTCAGAATTCTTTAAGCCCCTTTCAATATATTTCCTCCCTTCTTTGTTTCCACACAGGCAAATCAAATGCTCTGAATCTGCTTAAAAGGGAGGTCCTTGGTCAGAAATCTGGGGATTTGGGAGCAGGCAACATATTGTTCACCTGGTGAATCTAACATTTGCCATTTTACAGCTCATTTGTATATCCAACATTTCTTCATTCACTAATCTGCTTCTTTGTTGCCTTTCCTACTAAGGAGAGAGCTAAGAAAAGGGACCATGTCTATCTCTTCTTCCCCGTGTCCCCGATACCCAGACTGGCATAAAGTTCATAGTCAAGAAAGTGCCCCAAATGTTGATGGGGCACCTGGGTGGCTCAGCCATTAAGTGACTGCCTTCAGCTCAGGTCATGATCCTGGAGTCCTGGGATCCAGCCCCACATGGGGCTCTCTGCTCCTCAGGAAGCCTGCTTCTCCCTCTCTCACTTCCCCTGCTTGTGTTGCCTCTTTAGCTGTGTTTCTCTCGGTCAAATAAATAAATAAAATCTTCTAAAAAAAAAAAAAGAAAGAAATGACTGTTGAGCAAATAAAATATTTAATTAATCAGTTAATTATTTTGTTTATCTAGGTTCTGGTTGGCTTTGCCTTTACTTAGTTCATCATTTTAAAAAGAAAAAGAAGACCTGAGCATGTGTATATGCTAGATTTAGAATCCTAGAAACTAGAGCTGGAAGAGATCCTAGAAATTGTGTCATTTAAAAATATTGATTGTATAGCTGAGGGAATAGGGTAATAGGGAAACAGGCTAAGTCATATGATGCCCAAGGCCCATCACCGCTGGGTAATGGCCAAGTTGCTATACCAGCCATTAAACCTCTGGGCCTCTTTGGGGGACACAGAGCTTATCTTCCCATAGCAGGAGCGGATGGGATCTTATTGGCTCACCAGAATATATGTAGATCTTTATTTGCAAAATAAAACAAAAAGTGAGATAAAGGATTGTGTGACAGAAGCAGAATATTTTCCTGCATTATTTTCATTTAGCCAACAAACATTTATGTGCCAGGGACAGTGGGGGGCTTGTGGGAAAACCAGAACAGAGAGCATGAGTACCACCACATGGACCAGCCTCGACCAGGTCCAGATCTTAGACAGTGCTGAGCTTGGGAGGAAACATGGGGCAGATTCCAGTGGACAAAGTATTTTCAGAGTCATTGTTTGAGTTCATCATCACAACCACCCCGTAAGGCAGCAGGAAAGACATTGAACCAGTGGTGCAAATGAGGAAACTGAAGGTGAAAGTAGCTGGCAAACGGCTCAGGGTCACATAGATGGTTGGTGCTAAGAGACAGAATGAAGTCCTCTTATCCAATGACAGTTCAGTGTATTGTTTTCACTACTTAAATGTGTGCACTTTCTTGGTCTCAAACTGTCCTTTTTTTTTTTTTTTCCCTGAATTAGTTGGATTTAAACCTGCCTCTACCAGCCTATCCCTCCTGTCCTCAGGTTAGGATCTGAGCTCTTGGCTAAGATGTTTTCAACGCTCTTTACTTTTATCTGAAAAAATAATAATAATTTGCTCTCCTTAGTGTTCTACAGAGGGAATGCATTTCTCTCCTTACAGGTCTTCAAATGGTTAATTGACAAATATTAATGGAATATGCAGCCTCAAGATTCTGTGGTTTTAAGCTATCCACTGCAGAATATGTACTGAACTTGCCCCTTCTCTCTCCTCTCTGCTACCCATAATGACTATCTGACACCCTCCTTCCACCTGAAACTTATCATCACAAGCACTTGTGGATTAGACTGAGGCAAATATAACAGAGGCCATCTGTGGGGCTGAAGGGGAAGATCATTGCGGGGACACCACAAGAAAAACCTGAATCGGTGTTGTGGTGGAAACAGAGGTAATGTACAAGGGCTGGATCACAGAAGGGGGTCACTGGCAGAAAAGGAATATCCAAATAGAAACTTGAGGAGATGCTAAAATAGGAGACAAGTCGCTGAAACTAGAACTACAGTAGAGAAAATAGTGTGATTACCCCCATTTCCTCTGACCATCTCGGCAGCAAAATGCTAACTGGGTACTTCAGTTTTTGAAGAAACCAACAGGAGAATATTGGTGAGACGATGAATTGAGTCCTTAGTGCCTTTTTTTTACGGGACTGAAGCCACAGATACCTCTCCTCATGTGGCCATGACCATGGCCATCTACAGCACCTTAGCAGGGTCAGTACCAATATAGTGGCAAGCCTCAGTCATCCCAGCCTCTGTATCCTTATCCCCCATTATTTGGCACCCCTAGAGGCCTGGGTGCACCCTGCATGTCTAAGCTCCATTCACCCTTCCTCTTGTGCTCACTCTCCCCCACTGTCTACCCCTTAGATCTATGGATATACACAACCACTGCACCACAGTCCACTCTTGTAAGAACAAACTGTTTCCTTGAAAGCTAGCTCACAGGTTTAAGCAGGAAGTTTCCCAGAGCATGGTCTAGAAGAGGAGCTAGGCACGGGGTGCATACATCCCCTTGGCCATCTCCCCACTGTCTCCTGTCCCCAGTAAGAGCAACTAGAAGATGTCCTTGACTACCTGGCTCTAGGGTTGACATGGAAACTTAGAGCCATATGGCAAAAGAAGCCAGTAAAATTTCAGGTTCAGAAATCCTGAAGTCATCTTCACAAAACCAGTAATTGTGGTTTGCAGGATTTCTGACACTGCCCAGCTTCCCACTGATAGGATGGGGCAGGAGGGGGGTTGGATCATAGAAATTATGTAGGGTACAGTTAACCTGTGAATAAGTACACATCTTTTAGACTTAGACATAAAATAGGGCATGAATGTATCCCCTAAGTTAAAATGGATGTCTTAGACAATCATAGCCCAAACTAAATAATCCTCCCAGCTTTATTATCTTTTACATTAATTTGAAGAGACACTTTCAACTTTGGATTGTAGAACAATTATAAGGACAATGGATGCTTCCCTTGGCTCTTCCCCAGAGGTAAAAGCATAAAAGCATCGCTTTAAAGAACCTATCTAGCTTGTTTGTAAGTATGAGGAAATGGAGGTTAATTAATCTAGTTTTGGGAATGCTAGATTCAGTTGTGTATACATTATGATGTCCAATTAATTCTTCCCAAGGACCTTTATACAAGATTATTGAGCTCAAAACTTCCGGCTTGAAACTTTTCAAGGTCCTTGGGGTGACCATGAGAAAGAACACATTTAAGAAACTATCACCTTCTTTTAGTCTTTCATCCTGGTTGGAAACTGTGCTCTTCTCAAAGGTTAACGAGGTTGCAGAATCTTCAGGGAGTGTGGCCATGACACCCATTTCAATCGCTCTCACGTGCTTCTCTTGCTTAATTCTCGAAAGCAAAGTCTGGAGCCTGTGTTGCAAGATGCCTGCCATTCAGCCCACCAGGGTTTCCTTCAGAAGCTGGCTAGGCCTAGAAACAGTCAGATGCCCTTGGAATCTCTAAATGCTTTTCTGACAGAAGGTTTGGCCATTTCTTCTCCTGGTGCTCATTTAAAGTTAAGCACATAAAGTTGAAACACATAGTTTTTGAATCCCAAAGAAGACTTTTAATTGATTCTCTGAATATTTTAAGGTCCACTAATTCCATTGATGTTGCAGACATTGCAATTCATTCCAGCAGCTGTTCAAAATCACATTCATTCACAAGCTTATTTTTCCCTGCTAGCTAATATTTTACCTTATATCAATAAATCTTCAGCTTTCTAGCAAAAGTGTGCACAAAATAAAATGAATTGCTCAACCTCCCAGTTGTTCCCAGGGGTTGGGTTACACAACACCCCTCCCTCAGAGAGGATAAACTAAAGAATGTGTATGCTCATTTGTGACATACAACATTGGATTATTTCAAGCACAAGTTTCCTTGCATAGTCTACCCGTTTAATTTTTTCTTTTATATTACATAAAGCGAAAAAGGAACATAATTGTCACTCAGGTATAGAAGGAAGACCTTGCAGTAGGTTAAAATAACTCATACACGGGGCGCCTGGGTGGCTCAGTTGGTTAAGCGACTGCTTTCGGCTCAGGTCATGATCCTGGAGACCCGGGATCGAGCCCTGCACTGGGATTCTTGTTCAGCAGGAAGTCTGCTTCTCCCTCTCTCACTCCCCCTGCTTGTGTTCCCTCTCTAGCTGTGTTTCTCTCTGTTAAATAAATAAATAAAATCTTTAAAAAAAATAACTCATACAGCAATGTCCTCTGTAGGACATGGTTTGTTTTCAGTAATGATCTTTAATTAGGATTTATCCTCCCATGGTGTCTTTGTCCATTCTTGTGTACTGGCAGTAGCTTAGGAAAGAAAAAAAAAATGGCCCATAATCAAATGTGCAGCAGGTGTCATTAAAACAGAGAACAGGTAAAGGACCCACACAGCAAACTAATGGAGTCTCTTGGGATCATTTGCTACTGCTGTAGTGGAAGAAGAGGAAGTGGGAAAGCCCATCCACAGAGTTCAGAGCTAGGTCTCTCCAGACGAACTGGAAAGTTTAACAACAGGAGTCCAAAAGATACAGAATTGTGGTTAAGAAACTACCTGGCCTTGACTTCCAGCTTTACTGCACATAAGCTGTGAGCTTGGGTAAGATAATTAACCTGTGTGAAATCGACATTCTTCTTATATTGAAAATAAAATAAAATTTTGCAGGTAAGGTGCTTAATACACTACCTGGCATAAAATAAGTGCTTTAAAAATGTAAGCTAAAAGAAAAAAAAAAAAAAGTTGTGTTTTGCATTCAACTGCCATGACTTCTCTTAACTGGGTTTTACATCATAATCATAAGCCAGAAATTTTTCTATAAGGCCCTAGAGACATTAGTTGACTCTCATCTCACTACCTCATTATAAAAACATCACTACCCCTCTCATCATCCACTTCTACCCTCCCACGCTCATTTAACTCCAGCCACACCAGCCGCCTGATGGACCTTAGAACATGGCAGGTACAGTTCTGCCCAAGAGACTTTCCATGTACAATTTCCCATGCCTGGAAATATTCTACTATTAGACTCTTCATGGTTTATCCTCACAATTCCTATAGGCCTTTGCTCAAACCTAATTGTGTAAGGAGATCTTATCCTCATTTAAATTATCCTCATTTAAAATTCCAACCCTGCTTCCCAACATTCCATATCCCCCTTCCCTGCTTTTTCTCTGAAATATTTATCACCACCTGACGTACTACAAGTCTGAGTTGCTTATGTATATGTTTATTGTCTCTTCAAGAGGAATATAGGTTTTATAAAGAGAAGGTCCATTTCTCTGTTCTTGAAAGTAAAAAAAGAAGAAAATAACAAACATGGAACACAGAAAGGCAAAATAGTAGTGCATAGAATTGAGATACAAGACAAAAAAATAGCATAAAACTTGAGAGAGGAGTAAGTGGAGTTAAAGTATTTTAAGACCATTCTAACATCAAGAAAATGGATATTAAACAATATTAAACAATATTAGTCTCTGCTAATTTAAAGATACATATTGTATACTTCAGGATAAGCATGGAAAGAATAGTAATTATACAGCTATCAAGCTGATGAGATGGGGAAAGGGGGACAAGAATACATTATTAAGAAATAACCTATCAAAACATAAGGCAATAAAGAAAGAAAATAGGAGCATAAAAAAGTTTAGTTAAATTGAAAACAGATATTAAATAGGAGATTTTTTTTAAAAAGATTTTATTTATTTGACAGAGAGAAACACAGCCAGAGAGGGAACACAAGCAGGAGAAGTGAGAGAGGGAGAAGCAGGCCTCCCGCTGAGCAGGCAGCCTGATGTGGGGCTTGATCCCGGGTCTCCAGGATCATGACCTGAGCCGAAGGCAGTCGCTTAACCAACTGAGCCACCCAGGCACCCCAAAATAGGAGATTTAAACACAAATGTATTAGTGATTATATTATATGCTCCTATTAAGAGACAAAAATAGTCATATTGAATTTTTTAACTTTACTATATGATGATTATAAATAATACATCTCAAAATAAGAAACAAAAAGTTGAAAATAAAAGGGTGAGCTATTAAGCCATGAAGAGAACCTTAAATGCATATTACTAAGTGAAAGAGGCTAGTCTGAAAAGGTTACATATTATATGACTCTAACTATATGACATTCCAAAAAAGGCACACCTATAGAGACAATAAAAATGTCAGTGGTTGCTAGGATGAGGAGGAGGGAAAGGAATGACAGAGCAGAGGGGATCTTTAGGGCAGTGATAATGATGGATATTATGTCATTACACATTTATCCAATCTCACAGAGAGTATACCAAGAGTGAATCCTAAGGTAAACTGTGGATTTGGGTAACAATGATGCATCAATGTAGGTTCATACTTGGTAATAAATGTACCATTCTGGTGAACAATACTGGTAATGGGGGAGGCTCTGCATGTGTGGAGACAGGGGGTACATGGGAAATCTCCGACCGTCCTCTCAATTTTGTTAAAACTGCTGCTCTAAAAATAATTCTTTAAAAACATATACAATTAAATGTACAAATCTTAAAAAATAAAAGAATTAGAAAAATCAGAATAGTCCTATAATTCTTAAATTTATCAAATCAGTAAGTAAAAAGAACTCCAGATCCAGGTTTTATTGGTGAAGAAGTAGCTACAATTCTATATCAACTTCTCAGAGAAAATAAAAATAGTTCATTTTTATGAGACTAGCATATGACTAGAATTTTTATAAGACTTGATGCCAAAACCTGGCCCAATAAAACATTATAAGAAAGGAACTGTGGACCAATCTCACTCATGAACCTATGATTCCAGTAGTATACACAGACAGCAAGATACAGTATTTAAAAAATACTGTTTCTCCCTCAAATTTTTTTAAATATTTTATTTATTTGACAGAGAGAAACACAGCTAGAGAGGGAACACAAGCAGGGGGAGTGAGAGAGGGAGAAGCAGGCTTCCCGCCGAGCAGGGAGCCCGATGTGGGACTCGATCCCGGGTCTCTGGGATCATGACCTGAGCCGAACGCAGTTGCTTAACCAACTGAGCCACCCAGGTGCCCCTCTCCCTCAAATTTTTTTATGTATTCAAAGAAATCATGTTTAAAAACCCCAACATTTATTTCTAAAGAAACTGAAAAGTTTCTTATACTATGAAAAATTATATAAAATTATATATTTATAATTATATATAAAAATGCAAGTGGCTGAGGCACCTGGGTGGCTCAGTCAGTTAAGCATTTGCCTTTGGCTCAGGTCATGATCTTGGGGACCTGGGATTGAGCCCTGCATTGGGCTCCCTGCTTGGTGGGAAGCCTGCATTTTGCTCCCCCTGCTTGTACGCTCTTTCTCTCTCAAGAAAAAAAAAAAAAAAAAAAAAAAGGCAAGTGTTTCAGGGAATGCAAGCTCTCTCTTGAAGATGAGAGAATTTGTTCCACTAGATAGCAAGACTTATTATAAAGCTATCATAATTTAGAAATGTGATGTTGGTAAAAGTTTAACAAATAGACCAATGTATTCCATAGAAAGTCTAGAAGTAGATCCACAAGTACATGGACACTTACTTTATGACAATGCAACAATGTGATTTAGAGGTAAAAGGATAGTCTTTTCAATAAATAAATGAGGTGGGTATTCTTATGGGAAAAAAGAAACCACTCCTACCTGATGCCATGCACAAAAATCAATTCGGAAGAAAGACAAACAATGACCCTTTAGTATATGATATAGGAGAATACCTTCATTAGATTGAACTATGGAAATATTTTTTAAGCAACACATATAAAGGAAAGACAAATCAGCACCAACAGAAAATCCTTGAATTGGATTACATTAAAACTAGAAATTTTAAAAAAACTAGAAATTTTTATCATCAAAAGATAACATTAAGAAAGTGAAAAGGCGGGGCGCCTGGGTGGCTCAGTTGGTTAAGCAACTGCTTTCGGCTCAAGTCATGATCCTGGAGACCCAGGATGGAGCCCCACATCAGGCTCCCTACTCTGTGGGAAGCCTGCTTCTCCCTCTCTCACTCCCCTTGCTTGTGTTCCCTCTCTAGCTGTGTTTCTCTCTGTCAAATAAATAAATAAAATCTTTAAAAAAAGAAAGTGAAAAGGCAAACTATACATTGGAATAAAATGTTTGCTAAAATATATATAGCAAAAAGCTTGTGTCAAGAACATATAAAATGCTCTAAGAGCTCTTCACAGCCTGAAAGAAAAATGGTCAAGAGCCTTTGATAGACATTTCACAAAGAGAATATCTACATAAGGAAACATACTTAAGAGTCCTTTGGTAATCGGGAAAATACAAATTAAAACTCCAATGATACACTACTTTATAATTACTAGAAAACCTAAAAAAAATAAGTGCCATTACCAATATTTGCAAGACTTGGAGCAATGAGAATTCTTATACATGCTGATGTGAATATGACTGGGAAACATGCTGGTATTACATACTAGAGTTAGACATACATAGAGTTAAACCCATGATACCACAGTCCCACTCCTAGGGTATGTACCCAATAGTAATGTATGCATAGCCACATTATTCAAAACAGCCAAAGAACCCAAATGTCTCCCAACAGAAGAATGGATACATGAACTGTGGTATATTCATTCAATGAAAAAATATATACCAATAAAAATGACCAATATATAGTTACAATGAAACAATATGGACAGCCTTCACAAACACAATGAGTAAAAAAGCCAGACAGAAAAACTGTATAGTGTGTGTCTTGATCCATTCAGACTGCTATAACAGAATGTCATAGACTGGAAATCTTATACAACAAACAGTTCTTTCTCACAGTTCTGGAATCTGGGAAGGTGCTAGAACATTTAGTGCGTGGGGAGGGCCCTCTTCCTGGTTCACACAAGTCAACCTTCTTGTTATATTCACAGTAGAGGATGGGGTGAAGGAACGCCCCAAAGTCTCTTTTATAAAGGCACTAATCCCATCATGAGGACCCCAACCTCATGACCTCATAACCTCCCATAGGCCCCACCGTCTAACATCATCACATTGAAGGCTAGGTGTCAACATATTAATTTCAGGGGGAACACAAACACTGAGTCTATAGCACTGTGTCAATCAATTATACAAAGCTCAAAAGGAAGAAGAACTATAGTATGAAAAGGAAGTGGAAGAAGGAAACAGATAAGAAATGGAAGGACCCAGGAAGAGGTTCTCTTGGGGGATGGCAACAGTCTCTTTCTTGACTCAAGCAATGATTTACACAGGTGTTCCACTGGCGATGACTCCCTGAGCTACACAGATATGTTTGTGCCCCTTTTTTAAATATGTTTACTTCACATACAAATAAATAGAAATTTTGTAATAATATCCATAAAATTTTATTTCTAGGAATTTTATTTTCTAGCTATAATGCATCAGCATATTAAAAATTAGGTTCAAGCACTATTTATGAAAGCAAAAGACTGAAAAACAGCTTACGTGTTCATCAGTAGACAACTGGCTTGGTAAATTATAACACATCCAGAACACTAGGAAACTTTAAAAAGAATATGTGTACTACTATGGTACAATCTCCAATATATATTTAAGCAAATCATAAACAGGAAATATAGAAGAGTGCAGAGATGATATAATTTCATTGCATGTAAAAAATAAAGGTAGAGCATACATGTGTTTATATATGCATGTAATATTTCTAAAAGAATGGATAAAATATAAAACCCAGTAACAGTGGTTGTCTCTGAAATGGGGAATTGGAATAGATTAGACCAGCGGTCACAGATGGCAAAGAAATTTTCTTTTCAGTGTAACTATGGGCATCATCTGACCTTAATCACATATATGTTATCTTTTCAAAAGAATAAATTAAAAGGTGATGCATACTTCCATATATATATGTAATAAGTTGTATGAGCCCAGTTCCCATTGCACTGGACATTTGTATGTATCATAATGCCTTTCTTTTGGGAACTGACATGGCCTGGAGTAGAGGCAGGGAAACAAGTATCCGCGAGGCCAAAAGCCAAGGGGCAAAGCAGAGACTAGTTCAAGAAGTCAGGGCAAGTGCAGAAGGCACCAGTTGGAACAGGGCCAGTGGCAAGGGAGATAAAGTCCTAGAAGAAGCCAAGATAACCAGGCCTCAGACACCAGACAGAAGCAAAGGCATAAGATGCAACAGACCTGCAGAGGGAAGACTGCCCAGGAGGGGAAAATCCTGTTGATAGTCAACTGCTTGCTCTCATGGGCCAGGTATTGCTGGCAAAGTTTAACAGGTCAAGGATGAGAAGATGCCATGATCTTTACTTATACCCATTTATTTGTATCGATAAAATCTGATCAACTGAAGAATGAACTCTTTCCTACACAATATCAGTTTATAGTGTTGTATACACAGTGGTCTTAAAAAGGAGCTGTTGATTCACCCCATTTCCTAAAACATAAAAACCTAACACTTTCTTCCAGGCAGCTTAGCAGGTTTTCACACTGTCAGCCCGGCAGTGACACTAGTCCACTGGCTGATGGGACAAATGAGGACATAAAAAGATACTAGCCTTTGATTATCTTTGCTTTGTGTCCCTCATCTGGTCATTCCACATTTCAATTACATATTCCACACTATTTCTGTTAAACAGATTCATCCTGTTAACAACCATCATGTCAACATTTTACCTTTAAAATCTGTTGAAGGGCTGTGGCTTCTGAAGAATATATTGCAGGGTATCAGATGTCACACTAAATACCCAGTTGCCTCCATCGCCAGGACCCTACAGCCTCCCATGAGGGCAGAGAAGCTTGTAAGGGAAGCAGACTGAGCAGAGAGACAGTGCCAAGGCCACGCTACAAAGGAGATCCGATTTCCAAGTCCTCTTCTAGCCAACAGGGCCCTTTTGCTATTTAACACATCTATAGTTTCTGTATTGAGATGCCAAGTGCAGTCTTGGTGCAGTTTTCGTAAATCACATCCAAAATATGATTTGGAAAAAATAAATGCACCTTCTTATGAGCCCACTGTGTACTTGAAAGACCCAGTGCACAAATCATTTGCACCTGTACCATTTCCATCCAGTTCTAAGCTAATTTTAAAAAGGGTCTGAAAGCCTGCCAACAGCACATGTGCACAGAAGATAAAATGTAATAGCAATTAATCCAATCATCTCTGATTTAACGTTAATTTAACCCAGTGGATTATGCCTTGTTTTGTGTGCAACTGTGTTGATCCTGCTACATTTCAGAGAGCCCCCAAATCAATCAAGTCACAATCCCTAATTGCAGTCAAAATGGGGAATTCCACTCAGCAGGGCCCTTCTCTGGAGTATCTATTCCTCCCAAGGAAGAAAGGGAAGTCAAAGAAAGAGGCGTCTCTAATAGCAGGCTGGTAACACCACAGCTGACGTTGTCAGGACGAGCTCTAAGAGTGGCCTCCAGTTTGCTGGCATATTCAATTGCACTGGGGCTTCTTGCCAGAATGAACAGAAAAGGGCCGTCAGAGAAAAGCTAATAGAAAAAAAGTATAGCTGCTGTTTAAGCTAGAAATAAACAACAACATAAAAAATTCTAGGGATGCAATGCCTTCCCTTCTTTCCATTTGCAATATTGATTGAATGACTATAGCAGTCAAAGACCTTTATTAGGACAGCTGTAATGGAAAACTAATACCACGCTAACCCCCGGAGTCTGATTTCACTGGGTTACAGTGTAGACAGATCTACATTCTTGCAACCAAGGCTGATGGGGGGAACATTTGTATTATCATGTACGAGGAACAGAGAAATTTTCAGGTTGCTAATTCCTTCTGTTTGGGTTTTATTGAGAATTGAAATAATGAAAAATGTTGCCTGGGCGCAGGGGCGGCCCCAGAAGTTCAATTGTAGTTCAGCTTTAGTTAAGGATTAGTTAATAGATACTTCACATAAAGTGCTACCATGTTCTTTTTCATAATTTTTCTCTCCCCTCCTCCCTTCCTTTGCAGCTGAGAATAATTAACTGTTCTTTTGTGAGTGTCATTTGTTCTCAAGGAATTAAATGCCACCTTATTTCCCAGAACAAGAATTCAACTGTCATAATTATAGCTTCATTTCAGAAGCAAAAAAAAAAATCATAATTTATTACAGATTGTTCAGCATGTGAGATAGGTTTAAATGTCACTGGAAGTAAATTGTGGCATGTCATGAAGGGGTTTTAGCCACCACTGTAATTGATTTATAATTTCACATTTAAAATGAACAACATTCACCCATTGTTCTTATATTATATAACTCTGACAGCAATCCCTTGAGAATGAAACATTCTACTTGGTCAATACACAATAACAATAATAACAATAACAATGATATGCCAATTTTAAAGATAAGTAGTGAAATTAGCATAAGCACTAAGAACATATGTGTTAAAAATGGAAGCTCAATCTCTATAATACAAGGTAAAGCTCTATTCTAGAAGGAATGCATTTTGATGTTAGCATTGAACTCCATAAAATTAAATGACTCTCTGGGGTTTTAATGAAACTCATAAAATTAAGGACCATCAGAATTAAGGTTTAAACTATTCTCTACCCAGAGTTATAAAGAGAGATACAATAATTGGAGAAGGTGGAGATGAATTTTTCCATTTCTAATTTCAAGCAGATTTAGAATCAATTCCACTTTGAACGGTAATTTATTAGGTTTGCAGTGTGACCTTAAGCTCCTAGGATTACATAGTGACCATAGGTGGTATGGTGGAAGGATTATGTAAATACTCAATAGACCGCTAAGTGCCTACACATCTATTTTGTGCAAGATGAAGTGAGTCCTATGATGGTTCTCATTCTTCAAAATCATATCCATGGGTTTTCATCACTTGAATTTGAGTACAGAAAGAAACATAAACTCACACAATGATAAGGATAAACTGTGCTTTTGGGAACCAAACTGCATGACCCACACTTTAGGCAAAATCAGAATCTTCCCAACCTACACTCCATTTTGCAACCTATAGCATTTTGGAATGCCTTTATTCTTCCCTTCTGGAAAGCCAGAACTTTACTCTTTGATTTTAAAAAGTCAATACAATAGTGTAGATAAAGGAAAGCTTTTGAAAGGCGAGGCATGGTCGCCTGAATAATGGCGCCCCAAGATGCCCATGTCCTAATCCCCAGAACTTGTGAATGTTGCATTATACTGCAAAGGGACTTTGCAGTTGGGGTTAATTTAAGAATTTCTGAGACAGGGAGATGATCCTGGATTATGTGGGGCAGGCCCTAAATTTAATTACAAATGTTTTTATAATAGGCAGGTAGAGGAAGTCTTGACCACAGTAGAGGAGAAGATGATGTGACCTCAGAAACCCTCAGGAGCCGGGCAATGTCGGCAGCCTCTAGAATTGGAGGAAGCAAGACACAGAGTCTCCCTCGGAGCCTCCAGAAAGGACCACACCCAGCTGACACCTTGATGTTAGCCCCATAAGACTCATATTCAGAAGGACAAGAGAATGTATTTGTGTTGTATTAAGCCACTAAGTCTGTGATCATCTGGTACAGCAGCAACAGGAAACACACAATTTTGATTCACTACAAAGTCTGTCCCAAGATTAAGTTATCTCTGTACTGAGGGTAAAGCAAGGGTCTGATCCCCACTCTGGTGTGGCCTCAAGGCTGTCAGCTTCCTCAGGATCTGGCCTCCTCCTTTTCTGGCACTTCTGTTTCTACAGCTCTCCTCATCAGGGAACAGTAATCCAAAACTTCGAAAACTTTACCAATATTTTTTTTTATATTGAGCTTGACTTAAAAGTCATTTTTTGAGGAGTTAAATAAATGTGGTGCTTTAAAATGAACTGTGATATTATTTATGGATTATAGAAGAGAGATTGTATTTTTTTTTTTATTTGACAGAGAGAAACACAGCCAGAGAAGGAACACAAGCAGCAGGAGTGAGAAAGGGAGAAGCACGCTTCCCACTGAGCAGGGAGCCCGATGTGGGGCTCGATCCCGGGACTCCAGGATCATGACCTGAGTTGAAGGCAGAGGCTTAAGCACTGTGCCACCCGGGCGCCCCAAGAGATTGTATTTACTTGAAGATATTAATTTATTAAGACGTTTCTGAAATATATAGTTTGTGACCTTTCTGAACAGCATTGTCTTAATCAGGTAAAATGATTGCTTTGTAGTTGCCACTTAGCACTCAATAAAAGTCAGGGGTTTACAGTGCAAATTTTAGAACCAGTTTTTGAAATAGTTATTTATTCAGTCTGCCATAATGAGAGGAAGATGAAATAAGATACTTTTAAAAAACTACTGGAACGTACATAAAATGGTTTTATCTGGGGTCTCTGGACAATAATTTTTTATTACAAATATGTTACAAGAATTTTTTGGTTCCTCTCTCTTTGATCCTCCGCCAAGGGACACCTTCCAAGTTTTTCTGTAACAGTTCCCACCTGTCCCTGCCCTATCACTGGATTTGGGGTGGCCACCACTGGACTTAAGTCATTAAAAATCTAGGAAAACTCAGTATCAGGGGGAAAAGCAAGACTCACTCTAGCCTCATTAATTTTGCTGAAAGGTGATCCTCACAGTCATCTTTCTAGCATCAGTCTATTATTCATTAATTCACTCAAAAAAATCTTCACTTAATGCTGTGCAATGTCACTGAGACAGATAGAAGGGTGAAGCAAAGAAATCCTACAAAGTATTGCATAACTATATCAGGTAATGACTTTCCTTTACTGTGCACTTCCTATATGTCAGGGATGCTGATAAATCACATTACATAACTTACCAAATACGTCTTTTGAGACAGTTATTATTACTGCCTACTTACAGATGAGGTAGTTGAGACTCAGAAGATCAGAAATACACCTAAATTTTTAGAAGCAGTTCAGTGGCAGAACTTTAGTTCAAATTCTAACTATACAAAACCTGTTGTCCTAACCTCCTTGATAGAATAAAACAAATTAGTTGCCAGAGGAAGAATATAAAGGGTATGGCACAAGAGTGTAAAAGACATCCTCTCAGTGACAGGGAGACTGTGTGAGAGCAGTAGGTCTTAACCTAGACTGCGAGGACTGAGAAGGAACTGAACTTACGCTGATGGACCAGTGGGTCATCCCAGGCAGGGGAACGACCACAGCAAAGACACTAAGGTGGGATCGTATGGAACACATGGAGGGAAAGTCTCAACGAGGCCAGATGTGGGGGTCAGCCCCAGTAGCATCACTTGGAGCCAGATGGCAGAGGGCCTTGGTATGAACTATGGAGTTTGCTATGGTGAAAGAAGAGGAGAGCTTGCATCAAGCAACTGGTCAAGATTAGCCGGGAATACGGGACATACCTCTGTTGACTAGAGGTCTGCTACAAGCAACCAATTAAACTAATATCAGGCATTAAATATTGAATTGGAAAAATCATAAGTGTTCTTAAATAATCAGTATCACACAAACTGAAACATAATTGATGTCAAAAAAGAGTGATATTCCAAATAAGTCTTCGGTTATTTCTAAAGCATACCACCTCTGATCTTTTTTTTTTTTTTTAATTTGACAGAGAGAGATCACAAGTAGGCAGAGAAGCAGGCAGAGAGCGAGGAGGAAGCAGGCTCCTTGCTGAGCAGAGAGCCCAACGCGGGCCTCGATCCCAGGACCCTGAGATCATGACCTGAGCCAAAAGCAGAGGCTTTGACCCACTGAGCCACCCAGGCACCCTCTGTTCTTTATTTCAAAGAAAACAAGTGATGTGCTTTGGTTGAGTACCAGGGTTGTGCATCAGGCACCATCCCTGCCCTCCAGGAGTTTACAGGACTATGGGGAAATTGAGAGCCAACCTTATTGTTCACAGTATTTGCTGCCTCTCTCTCCCATGGGAATATATCTCCACTTATATTCCCTTTGGCTAAGGGAATACAGGTAGAAGCAGTGTTTCTAGGCAGAGCATTAAAGCCAAATGGGATCACACTTACACGTGGAATCTTAAAAAATAAGCAAGCAAACAAAAATGAACTGTCAGACACAGGAAACAGAATACTGGTGGTTGCCAGGGGCAAGGGTTAGGGGAGGGGCAGCCAAACGGGTGAAGCTGGCCGAAAGACACAGACTTCCTAGTTATAAAATAAACAAGCCCTGGAGATGTAATATACAGCACGATGACTACAGATAATAATTCTGTATTGAATATTTGAAAATTCTCATCACAAGAAAAAGATGTTTAACTATGTGTGGTGAGAGATGTTAATTAGATTTGTTGTAGGGATCATTTCACAGTATATACACATTTCAAATCATTACATTCTACACTTGAAACTAATATAATGCTATAGGTCAGTTATATCTCATTTTTTTTAAAAAGGCCAGATGTGTGCTGTGCTGTTATTTCCTTTTTTGCTTTGCTGTGAGCCCAACAGTATCCCAGAGAGAAGTGGGAGTTGCTCCATGAGTCTGGACCCTGCTCAGGAACAAAATCATAGCCAACTCATTATGGAAAGGCAACACGAGCAGGGAGGCAACCTTTGCTGCCATAAAGCCAGTAAGATACTGGGGTTGGTTGTCACTACAGCATAGTGTAGATAAACCCACTGATACAGCAAACTAAGATGAGAACACGCACAATCACAATATTAGGTCAGGCCCATAAGAGAAATATGGGATTTCAAAGGAGGAAAACATCACTGATGCCTAGATCACATCAGCAGCAGCCTAGTCAAAACATTTTCTCTTTTTTCCCCAGTGGCTTTTCGTTTTGTTTCGCTTAACTTTGCTTTACATTAAATGCTGAGTAAGACAGAGCTCTGACAACTGGCAAATCAGCTGGCCTGAGCACACCAACTGTCCTTCCCTCATTCTCTCCTTTGCACCTGACCCTCAGTCCCCACGCACTTTAAAGGTCTGTCGTCAAGGACCAGCAGAAGTGCTGCGAGGCAGTGAGTAAGCCAGTCATTCCCTCCGTACACCTTCATGGAGCATCTGCCCCATGCAGGCTACTTGAGCACCAGAGACTCAGAGATGGAAGAAGAATAGAAGAACCCCCAACTAGTCCCCATCTAGTCCCCCACCTGAAGTTTCTCCACATCTAAGTGAAAGCTCAGCCCAGAGTCATTCAATCCCAGTGGACTTACCCATGGATTTACCTGCGGACTCGGGGCTGCCAAAGGGCACGTGGCACATGAAAGAGAGAGAGCTATGGGACCTGGGCACAGGAGGATGGAGGAGTGGAATCAGGAAGCACTACCTGGATGAAGGGAAGCTTGCACTCCATGTCGAAGGAAGAAAAGGAGTTAACCAGACAAAGGGAAGTAGGTTAACTACCACTTGCAGAAGTCCAGAGTGGCGGGGCTCGGCTTCCAGAGAGCTGCCTGTCTGGACATGGAAGAGAAGATTAAGAAAGGCCCTATAAGCCACACGAAGAAGGCTGGGTTTTACCCCACAGCCAGTCAGAAAGCTGGGGTGCAGCACGGTCAGATTTGCATTTTGGAAAGATTTCCCTGGCAGCACCAAGAAGAAAGGATGTGAGAGGGGCTGGTGGCTCTTGGATCAGGGAAGTTAGTTAGGAAGCCCTTCCTATAATCCAGGTGAGAAAGTGAGAGGGTCTGAACCGAGACAGAACCTGTTTGCTGCTGAAATATGAAGGAAACAGAGATTCTCAACGACATTTAAGGAGGGAATTAGCTTAGAGCTGGTGCACTACAAGGCCAGCAAGGAAGTACCCAAGCTTTTCCATCCACTCTGCCTCAATAAAGAGCTCTGAATTTCTTACATTCATATTCTAGCTTTTGCAATTAAGTTCCAGACTCATAATTTGATTAGTTATAAAAGTATTCTCCTATTCTTTTCTTCTGTCGAGTCCCCTTTCTCCATTCATACTTGTAAATACACTCCTATCCAATATGTCCATTCACTCATTCATCCCACAGATGTTTACTGACTACCCATTATGTAGAAGGCACTGTTCTCGGTGCGGGGCAGAGAAGAAGAACAAAACAAAGTCCTTGCCTTGTGGAACTGGCAGCCCACACGATAAATATATAAACACATAAATGATTACCAAATGCAGATCTCTATGAATGAAGAGTAACAGAATGCCAGATCAAGAACAGCAGGTCTGCATGTGTATCACAGAAATATCCTGGAAGCCTCACCCAAAAGGCAATCAGTTGAGATGTGGGCATTAATATATTTACATTTAATTTATATCAGTATCATTGTAGGAAAAAAGGTGTTGGTACATCTAGCCTGGTGCCATTACCCCAAAACACTAGCATTTAAAATACAAGGTCATCCTCTGGCTGTGTTTCTCTCTGTCAAATAAATAAAATCTTTAAAAAAAAAAAAAAAAAAAGAAAGGGGGGGAGCGCCTGGGTGGTTCAGTTGGTTAAGCGACTGCCTTTGGCTCAGGTCATGATCCCGGAGACCTGGGTTCCCTGCTCGGCAGGAAGCCTGCTTTTCCCTCTCTCACTCCCCCTGCTTGTGTTCCCTCTCTGGCTGTGTTTCTCTCTGTCAAATAAATAAAATCTTAAAAAAAAAAAAATACAAGGTCATCTTCTCCAAAGAGCAAGCAAGGCCTTCAATGGAAGGGGCAGGAGTGGGAGGCTGGGAATAGGGAACTCTAGCCCTTTCCATCTCTGGACTCACTAAGGCCATAAAGCCCCAGGGGATCTCAGCGAGGGGCGCACCAGAGCACTTACTTCGATACTAAGTAAACCTCTCAAACTGGTCTCGCAGAGGCCACAGAGACACTCACTTAGAGCCAAGTTTTGAAGTTAGACCAACTTGCACAATTGTGGCTCATTTTTGTGAAACAGAACCAAAATCCTTATTACTGCTCTCTTTTTAAAATATCACCAGTGAAAGAGAAATTCCCTGAGTTCTGCCTTAGTCCAAAGTTCTCTTTGGTGATACTTTGAAGATCGAAATTCCAGATGGCTCACCCAACAGTGTTAGTGCCAGGTCTCTCTGCGGCAGCCTTTTCAGAGTAGCTCCTGTCGCCTAAAGATAAAGAGTGTCTGCTCGAGAGCGGAGCGCAGGTCCCACCGGGCATCCTACTGGACTCATGGCTGGGCCCTGGCCACCGGCCCCCAACCAGCAGGACAATGACCAACCCTGAGCCATCAGCCAACAAGGGTGGATTTAAACTACTGGCCAGTAGGTAAAAGGCCCTCTACTTGCTCTTGGCTCTTCCATTCCACCCTTTCAACTGTCACCAATTCCCTAGGCCCAATAATTTGATAAAAATAAAAAAGGATTTGATTAAGTGCAAGATTTATGAGGTTCCACACTGAAACAAATGGTAATTCAATAGAAGCTCATTCTAGAAAGAGGGCTAGAATATGAACCAAATTCTCTATTCTTTTATCTACATCTCTACATTCACACACACGCACGCACGCATGCACACACACACGTACACACACATATACCCAAACATACCATTTGGCATCTTGTCACTCAGAAAGACTAATGATAATTATTCACTTTACACATTTGGCAGATATAATGGGACACTACTTTGGCAGTGATCAAAAATCATCTTCCTTTATGGTTCTTAATCAAAAATTTATTTCTCATTGACTAACCCCAGGAAAAGGTTATCATCTACTTCACTCTGTACTTATTTCACTACTAACAAGAGATCCTTTTCTCTCCCATCCTCTGCAATGCAGAATTACCATCATTCCCAAGACCTCTTTGGGTTCCTTGACCAGAAGAGGCATTTAGCTGTGTCATCCATGATGTATTGCACATTTAATTGCACTATGCAGCTATTCAAAAAGCATTCAGAAGTAATCATTTAGCAATAATATCCCAGGGCAATCCAAGGTCACAGTACATTAAAAACTAATTCACAGTGGTTCAAGAATGCATTTTTCATATATGGAGTAACATAATTCTTTCATGATAAAAATGATAGTGGTGGTACAGAATGATGAGATACAAGATACTCTGAATATCCATCATTGGACCTACTGTACAAATGGCAAAGTTAGACCTTTGTTCTTCTCATAACTCAACACACCACTAACCTGTATTAAACAGTACTGACCATGTTAACCTTTTATAGAACTGACTGTGTTTTAAGGAGCAACAGCTCCTTATTTATTATCATACACAATACAAGCATTTAATACTGTGATCATTTCACTCTCAAACTATAATATCTTTTATTTTCTGTAGTCATTCTATAGAAAATTATAACACCCCCATGGGTAACTAAAGGCTTTTTAAAAATACACACACACACACACACACACACACACACACACACACACACAGTTGTTTGTGTGTGTGTGTGTGTGTGCGTGCGTGTGTGTGTATCCTACCAACCATCTTCCAGGAATGCTGTGGGAGATGAGATAAAATCATTATAACTTGCATCAAATGTCTATCAGGCTAAAATAATAGCGTCCTGAGACAACAGGCCCTCCATACAACATGGAATGCGCGGGCTCCACCCTCCAGAAACTCTCGCCTCTGGCACCCCATCCCATTAGCAGCGTTGTATCACACTTTGCTGCCATTCAGCAGGCAACATATTAGGAATTATTTCAGCACTTCACAGGCAATATTGTCATTTGTTAATATGCTAAGCTCTGCATCCAATGACACCAGATTACATTACCAGCCCAATGTGGCTTTTTTCCCCATTTCTTTATATTTCACTTCCCCAATCCCATCTTTCCAATCATTCCTTCCAGATGGGACAGAAGTTATAAGTTTAGTCCTCTTCCGAGGGTCTTCAAAATGACCAAGCATTATCCTAACCTTGCATTTAGGACACTGTTCTAGATCCTCAGCCTGAGCTGAGATTGGGCATACCTATAATGGAGATAAGATATCAAATCACAAAGTGCAAATAAAGTGTAAGCTTTGGCTGTGATAACAGAGAACTGGAACGGATACTACATGACTTATGGTCAATGAACACTGCAGATGTCTGAGTGCTGAGTTCAGAAGCAAGAACATGACTGGTCTCCACCTGTCCGTCCATCCAACTCAGCATGGCTGTGCTATGACTCCTAGAACATGTGTTCATGGTTCACACCCTCAGCTGCCTTTCCCCAGACCCCTGAGAAGTTCTTTTTCCCACACTGCAAGAGAAAGGAAGAGCCCTAAGAATCTGATGATGCGAGAGACATGAATGGGATCTGGGAAACTATCCCAAAGGTGAGCAACAGGAGAGGTCATTTAAACTATTAGAAACTCTATTTCTGAACAATTTTTAACACAAAAAGCCAGCTTTGGGTAAATCAGGGAAACTAGTAGCTCTCACTGCAAGTACTTTAAAGAGGATGGGCTCCACATCCATATAACTACCAGCTTTCCTAGCTGCAGTCCTTAAATCCACAGGCCAGCGAAGCCTGGGGGACGCCTCAACACACACAAACAAGGCGCTCGGGGCTTTTCCCCTCTTGGTGAGGTCGGGCTGAAGCATTTTTCCCTCCCATTCTTCCTTCTTTTTTCTTTCTCCCTTTTCTCTTCCCCTTACCTGATTCCTTATGAACGTACTTTGAGGACTAGAAGGATCATACCAAACTCAGAGGAGATAGTAAAAGAAATAAAATACAGTTGTTGATGCAAAAATTTCACAAAGGAGGTTCCCTGGGTGGCTCAGTTGGTTAAGCGACTGCCTTCAGCTCAGGTCATGATCCTGGAGACCTGGGATCGAGTCCCACATCGGGCTCCCTGCTCGGCAGGAAGCCTGCTTCTCCCTCTCTCCGTCCCCCTGCTTGTGTTCCCTCTCTTGCTGTGTTTCTCTCCGTCAAATAAATAAATAAAATCTTTTTAAAAAAAAATTTCACAAAGGAGGCACTACTACATTAGCTCAATGTCCACTGTTTCGAAGTAGCTGGTTTCTCCATCACAGATATTGGCCTCCCTCATGAACAGAGCAAGGGAAGCAGGACTTCCTAATAAAATAAGTTCCTTATAAAATGAAGTAACTTCAGTAATTTCTTCAGGCATGTTTATGGTTATCCTCACCCTCCCTCAATAGCATTAACATCATCAAAATCTCCATGTGGACCTATCCCTAGCAAATGATACAGAAAGAAGAAAGCTGGACAAAAGTTGCCAATCCTGCGTTCTAGTGTCTGCCACTATCAAGCTTCCTGCTAGTATACAAGTCCCTGAAACACTCTAGGCCTTCTTTTCATCATCTCTAAGATAAAAGTGTTGGGATAAGTGCTCTCATCTCCCTTCTAGATTTAATTTTCTATAATTTTTTACTCTAATTTAAAACATTATCACTGAACAAAACCTACCCACGTGGACAGAGCTGATCGTGGAAAAGTTGATTCAGACACCAGCACTTAAAAGCTAAGAAGGTACCTTAAATATGAAGAAACCAGAGTTCTAAACAGTTTAATTACTTGCTGACAGAGGTCAAGTTTATGAGTAGTGGGTAGTAGGGCTGAACAGAGACTATGGGGTCTGATTTGGATTTTAACTTTGGTTTTACTACTTGCTGTGTGACCTCAGGCAAGTTGCTCAAGCTCTCTGAGCACTGATTATTACAAGCTTTAATAATATGTTACCTACATCACAAGATTATTATGACTTAACACAGGTTAACAATACCTTATTAGTTCTCGACACATAGTAGGGGTGCAGAAGAGTTAGCTTTTCTTAGATCTCTCATGCCACTCATGGTATGCCAAAGGGAAGGTAGGTGTTACACCTAACACTGAGTACCTGTTAATAGCCATTGCTGTGGCATCTGGTGGACTAGAATTTAATCTCTGTGTCCTACTGCCCTCTTCTGGATCTCAAACATCAGATCGGCTTGTGAATTCAGTTTATTGGTTCCTAACTGAGCAAACCCTGGACGTGACTCTAAAATGCCTACTCCAGAGATGCAATGGAAGAAATTACTGGATGTGACAGGTGTATATTTGCAGCAGAAAAGATAACATGATGACTCACTGCCATTGGTCTGTTGAAGTTCTGACAAAGTGGCTTAAAGTACACTTTCTCTCATGTGTGTGCCAGGTAGTCTAACTTTGACAGTTCCCAGTTAGTCATAAACACTGACCAAATCTACGGAGAAACAGATTTAAGCAACCCACACATCACTTTGAGATGGACTTGGAAAGGAATCCTAACCGAATTAAGGTTACTCATAGCTCCTAGACTAACTGTTCTAGGAGCCATTTGGCTTTAGTGCATATTTCTGCAAGCTTTTAAACCTTTAATAATATTTATTCACACAAATATAATCCATCTGTTTCTAATTCACTTGCTTCTTTTGTAACAAACTGTTGTTTTATACCAAGTTCATGGCCAAAAAGCCAAAGACATCCCTGTAAGTGGTTCAAATGTTTAGAAGTTTTTCTTAGGTAAACATGGTGAAATGTAGCAAACACATTACAAAATATTTGAGGTTCAAGTAGTAGGCATATCAAAGAACAATTTACAGATATTTCAAATATTGGAGAGTAACACTCATTTCAGGTCAACACCAAGATTCAAATTTCTGCCTTAAAATGAACCAAAAAGAAATAATCCGTTGTGCTACCTGATGGTCTACCATAGGTATAAGTATGTGGGTAACCCAAATTTTATTTTTGAGAAAAATGCAGAAGCAACAAGATAATGTCTTAGACTTGTCACACTCAAGATTAATTTTTAAGTTTGCTGTACTCAATATCATTACAACTTTAGAAAAAAATAATAACTTTTGACTTGGAATAGTAGATGTGTTAATGGGTTTGATGGGTCAATGAATGGTTCAACAGAAGGGATACCCTTAGACTTTTTAAAATTCAGTATAATTTTTCCAATTGCTTCTATGATTCACACATTCCAAACACAAATTATTTTTCTCTCTTATTTCAAATATTTATTTTGTGATCAATACCATCTAAATGGAGATATACGTTGCTTTAAAAAGTAAGATATAACAAAATATTAAGTCAAATTACATTTGAAATATGATAAAGAGAAATTATAAACATTCTGAAAATAAATTCTTCTATAAAATGAAGAGTCATTTTATGTGCCTAACCACAACCTTACTTATGTTTTATAAATCTCAATTATGACACATTATACATATTTAAAGAGAACTTTGAATTCTGATGCCTCCAACTTTGCTTTTCTTTTTCAAAACTGCTTTGGCTATTTTAGGGCCTTCTGTGGTCCCTTATAAATTTTAGAATTACGTGCTCTAGCTCTGTGAAAAATGCTGGTGGTATTTTGACAGGGAAAGCAAACCTGGAGGCACCACAATTCTGGACTTCAAGCTATGTTTCAAAAAGTCATCAAGGTAGTATGGTATGGACACAAAATCAGACACACAGGTAAATGAATAGAATAGAAAACCCAGAAATGGACTCACAACTCTACGGTCAACTAATCTTCAACAAATGGTTCATCCATGGGGGAAAAAAAAACAAAAAAAACAAAAAACAGTCTCTTCACCAAATATATTGGGGAAACTGGGCAGCAGCATGTAGAAGAATGAAACTGGACCACTATCAGGGCACAGTGGCTCAGTAGGTTAAGCGTCTGCCTTTGGCTCCAGTTAGGCTTGGGTCATGATCTGTTGGGCTCCTTTGCTCAGTGGGGAGTCTGCTTCTCGCTCTCCTTCTGCCCCTCCCCTGCTTATGTGCTCTCTTGCTCTCTCTCTCAAATAAATAAATACAATCTTTAAAAAAAAAAAAAGAAAGAAAGAAAAGAAACTGAACCACTTACTTATACCAATAAATTCAAAACGGATGAAAGACCAGTATGTGAGCCAGGAAACCATCAAAATCCTAGAGGAGAACATATGCAGCAACCTCTACAGCCTCAGCCATAACAACTTCTTCCTAGACATGGCACTAGAGGCAAAAGAAACAAAAGCAAAGATGAACTACTGGGACTTCATCAAGATAAGCTTCTGCACAGTGAAGGAAACAACCAACAAAACTAAAAGGCAACCTACAGAATGGAAGAAGATATTTGCAAATAACATATTTGATAAAGGGTTTGTATCCAAATATGTAAAAAAAACTCATTAAACTCAACATCCAAAAAACAAATACTCCACTTAAGAAATGGGCAAAAGATACAAATAGACATTCTTCCAAAGAAGACATACAAATGGCTAAAGGACACATGAAAATATGCTCAACATCACACATCACGAGGGAAATAAAAATCAACGCCACCTGAGGTATTGCCTCACACCTTTAAGAATGGCCAAAATTAAGAACACATGAAAAAACAGAGGTTGGCTAGAATGTGGAGAAAGGGGAACCCTCTTACACTAGTTGGTCGGAAGGTAAATTGGTTCAGCCACTCTGGAAAACAGTATGGAGGTTCCTCAAAAAGTTAAAAATAGGGGTACAGTCAGCTGAGTGGCCAGCTGTTGGTTTGGGCTCAGGTGATCATCTCAGGGTTATGAGATCAAGCTCCGTGTCTGGCTCCACACTCAGCAGGGAGTCTTCTTAAGACTCTCTCTCCCTCTCCCCTGACTCTCCCCCTCCGTCCTGATTTCTCTCTCTCAAATAAATAAATCTTTTTATCTATAAATCTAGAAAAATACAACTACCCTACAACCCCAAAATTGCACTACTAGATCTTTACACAAAGGATACAAAAACTGATTTGAAGGGGCACATGCACCCCGATGTTTATAGCAGCATCATCAACAATGGCCAAATTATGGAAAGAGCCCAAATGTCCATCAACTGATGAATGGATAGACAAGATATGGTGTATATATATATATACATATATGTATATATATATATGTATATATATATATATGGTATATATATATATTATACACAATGGAGTATTATTCAGACATCAAAAAAAATTAAATCTTGCCATTTGCAATGAAGTGAATGGAGCTAGAGTACTATGCTAAGCAAAGTGAGTCAATCAGAGAAAAACAAATACCATATGACTTCATTGTAGAATTTAAGAAACAAAACAGATGAACATAGGAAAAGGAAGAAAAAAGAAAGAGGGAGGCAAATCACAAGATGCTATTAACTATAGAGAACAAACTGAGGGTTGCTGGAGGGGAGGTGGGTAGAGGATGGGCTAAATAGATGATGGGGATGAAGGACTGCCCTCGTTGTGACAAGCAGTGGGTGTTGTAAATAAGTGATCAATCACTAAATTCTACTCCTGAAACCAATATTATGCTATATATTCACTAACTATAATTTAAATAAAAGCTTGAAACATAAAATATAAATATATAAAAAATAAAGACTTTGCAGAGAAGTAGTATTAGAAAACACCAAGACCTGCCCTTGTTTAGACTTCACATTCATAGATAATAATATTTTCAATACCAAAAAAAAAAAAATTTCCAATACCACCTACCAAAGAAGGGATGGAATAGGAACCAATCTCAGAACTGCAAGATACTACACCTCCACTATGTACCCTTCTGAAGTGCATGCGTGTGCATGCACACACACACACACACACACACACACAATTCATATACCCATATACCATCCAGCAAGCACTAATGGCCTAATACCAAGACCCATATCAAAAACCAGCTTCTTAACAAATCCCCCACATGCTCCAACAGAATGAATGGCCCCTTTCACTGTTACCCAACCTACTTGCTCATTCTTCTCTCATTGCCTTTATTGCATTATAATTATTGTTTATATGGCTATCATTTATCCAGACTATAAACTCAGCAAAAGTATGGGCTCTGTGTCTTATTCAGATTTTTATCCCAAGCACCTAGCCTGATGCCTAGAACATGGCAGGTGCTTCAGGAAGTGTGGCTGCAAACGGGATAACTTGTTTGAAATTCTCTGATTGTTCTGTATGTTGGACGCTAAACATCTGTGTCAGCTGACTTCTAAAACACTTCTCCACCCTCAGACAACAGTCATGTCACAGGTAAGTCAGTAGAACTGGTGAGCTTTCACCCATAGACTGGGTAACAACTTGGTAGGACCTGAAACATGAAACAGATAATGGGGCTGGATAACCTTTCAGGTTCCTTTCAGACATGACCTCCTGTGATTCTAAGGCAGGATGCTTCCTTTCTCATCTGCTCATTTACCTTCTGACTACTTTGTGAGAACTGCCAAGGCAATGACACGGAACTCTTGAATTCCTGAGATGTTCTGAAATACTAGAGAAGCTACAATGTACTTGTGAGGCAGATCCTGGCCCTATAACTCACCAAGGAAATGGGTTAGACTGTGCCCTCTCTCCCTTGACATCTCCTACATTCTAAGGTTCCTCACCACTTTTTCACTGGTTTTGACTCAGACTGTCTTTCATCCTTCCCGGCCGGGGCTCTTTCTCTCTCACCTGTGTTGGCTATCTTTCGTCACACTAACTCTCGGGCAGGTTTCATTCACGGCCCACACAAACACTACTATATTTGAGGCACTGTGGGGGGCGCTTCCTATCTGTCATGTCATTCTGCTCCTAAGGATCAAGGAATTAAAACCAAGAAATGGGCCCCATGCCTATCACTAAAAAGTAGTAGAGAAAAAAATAATAATAAAAAAATTAAAAGTAGCAGAGCTGCGATCCAAGCCCACAGCTTTCCTACTCCAGAGTGTGTGTCCATAACCACTAAGCCAGTGTTTCTCCAACTCTGTGTGCACACAGATCATCTCTGGATCATGATTAAAAACAGATCCTGATTCAGTCGATCTGAACTGGGACCTAAAATTCCACATTTCTAACAAGCTCCCAGATGGATCTGTTGGCCCTTTGATGACTCTTTGAGGAGCAAGGGGTGATGCATTTGCCCTTCTTAAATTCTTCCTTGCCTTCAGGCTTCGAACAACTAGTTCTTTTCGGTTCCCCCGCCTCCGGATTTGGCACACACCCAGAAGGTAACTTGAGGGCACAGTGGATGGGTTCCCCACTCTAGCCCATGCCACAGTTACCAGCCACAGGGCTGACAAGACCCGGACACACAGAAGTACGAGGCAAGCGGCTTCAGTCCACTAAAGAATGGAGAGAAAGTGTCAGGACTCTTTCTTCTCTGACCTGAACCCACCAGAATTTAATTTTAACATATCGAAAGCAAATAAATAAAGGCATCGATCTATTTTACAATATAGCATCCATAAATAGCTACTTTTTAATGCACTTGATGTTAAAATGTAAGTTTTTTTTTTTTTAAGCTAAACAAGAATACCAACACTGAAGGAAGATCAGGACAAGTAAATTTAATGACTTAATGTTGCACGATATAAAATCATTCCACTTGAATAACTTTTAATTAATTATAGTGCATATATGCCAATTATGCCTGATTTATGAAGAGAAGTTCAGCAGCACTGGATCCTGATATATAATACTGGTTGCCATGACACCCAGGCTTTACAAGGACATCTTAAGGATCATGATGCCAGTGTCAGGTGGTAAGTTTGACCTTCTGGGGGTTTAATGATAGATGACTGTCCCATTGAAAGCACCTCAGGCACAAGGCAGAAGTGTAAAGGGTTTACATATATTCAGCTTCTTATTTTATTGGAATTTCTGCATCAGCAACCATAAAGAAAGTACACTACTTAAATTTAAGATTGTGCACGTACATGAGGACTTACACACACAGATACAGCACCATGCATGCTGTTGACCAGCACCTTCCGCCATCCTCTCCAGGTCCTGACGGGGGCCCATCCATATGCCAGACCACAGCTTACCCATCAAAACCTACCCAGCCTGTGCCCACTTCCCCCAGGACTGCTCTTCTCACAGAGATGACTGAACAGAAAGTAGTCGGATAGCATCGTAGTGAACACATGCGTTCACTCCCACCAGAGAATGCCAGGGCTCCATGGCTTGGCTTTGTCAAAGATTCATGGCTTCAGCAGACTCCCAAGAAATAACTGTAATGGCATGAAAAATGGTTTTTGAATTCCAAGAACAAACCTAGAGAGGGGATATTTTGAAGCCACCACAACCACCTAAGGAGCTGGTCTCTCTGCCTTTCAGTTAAAAAAAGAAGAAGAAGAAACATCTACTTTCTGCGCCAAGTCTCAAACATGTCAATGAAGATCATCATATGAAGGGAAAGCAGCCACTGTACATATGTGTTCTTTCATTACGGCTGTCCTACCTTCATCGCTGTCATTCCCCTGCTCAGTTTCCAAAACTATCAGTGCTTCTAGAAGCAGCTCTGGTTCTAGTCTCTTCCAGGGATTTGCTACTGGGGTTACTGGGATTGGGGAGATGGATGCAAGAGAAGGTGTGTAGCTGAAGAAGGAGAGAAAGAAGAAAAAGTAAATAAGTAAGTTGTAGCTCTTCATGAGTTAATGAATAGCTCAACAGACTTCCCATAAGGTCATCCTATCCTTTAAAAATTGGTCTCTCGGATATTTTTCTTTCTGTTCACATTTCCTCTCCCCGTGCATCCCAGCTGACTGTCTCTGAGCTTTATAGGAAGCCTCGGCCCCAGGGTTGCACAGGACTGCTCTATTCCGCTTCAGTGAGGAGGCCTGGGAACCGCGGTCCCAGAAAGAATGATTCTCTGCCTGCAATTATTGTTATAAATGTTCCTCTGGAACTCACTAGTGGCCGTATGGTCTTTAGTTTTATTTGAGAACATTCTTGGCTTGTTTTCTATTAAAGGCAAGACAGGCAGAGAGCATAGTAAATGAAAAGATATTTCCAGCCGGGTTCTCCATGAGTTTTACTTTTCAGTAAATAAAGTACCCCTGGGAATAAACTGCTCATCCTTTGAGATGTATTACTATAGTTCCTATCATATCTGTCAATTCAGGAAAAGCAACAATTTGCTAAGTATCCTGTTTCTCTGGAAACTAATTCTTATGTGAACTGCTTCAAGCACTTTGTCCTTTACTTCCTAGATCAAATACAGATTCTTGGCCTCCTCTTCAGACCGGCCAATTGCTGGCTCTCCTGCCCATGCGTATGGCAGCCTCAGACTCAACTGCCTCACCATTAACTGATTCCGTCCTAGAAGATCACCCAAACCGATTAAATGAAAATGTTTATTCTTTCCTGGAACACTTCACCAACTCCTTCCTGTCTTCCTTAAGAGCATATAGACTATTGTCCATTTTCTGTCCTTAGAATAAGTCTTTGGTATTAAATATGGACTACCAATGAGATCTCCTTGAACTATCAATTCCTACCTGCTCCAGCTGTGCCCCCCAACACCCCACCAGCAAGTACTGATGTCAGCAGATTTAGCCTTGCTGGTACCCAGTGTTGGGTTTGTCTAAGCAACCATTTTTCCCTTTCTGGGTTCTTAACCCTTTAAGAGCAGACGATGGTGGTTAGAAGAGAATTAAATCCCTGATCGGATTTATAGTTTTAAGAGCTGGACTAGAGAATGCTGCAAGGCGCCTGAAAAGTGGGTCCTATCTTCTCCTAAGCAGCCTGGGACTCACTAGAGAGGTAGGAACAAAGTGAGCAGAAACCTAGCTCGGCCTGATAGAAATCTGTGCTTCTTGGTCTCTTTACCCCTGGAGACTGGAAGCACAGGTTTCCATGATGCCTGGGCTCAGGCACATCCAGCAGATCAAAGTGCAAAACAAACCAACAAATAAACAAACAAAAGCAGAAGGCAGATGCCATCTGCTTCATCTGTAAGATGATTCCACCCTAGAAGTAATGCTGCAGTAACAAACAATTCCCAAGTCTTGGGTGCTTACAAACGCCAAGTTGGATCTCTTCCATTCCCTGGCCATGCTGGGTCAGCTGCAACTCAGCTCTCCACCATCTTCACCCCAGACTTATTTCTCTGGGACACTGTTAGCCAGATGGCAGAGGGAAAGAAACATAGCAAATCCTACCCTGGTGTTTAAAGGTGCTTTTCAGCAGTGATCCAGTTCATCTCTGTATAGTAAAGAATTTGGTTTTGCCCAAAGACATGGGTATTTGGGGGCAATGACATGGGCAACCAACTAAACATGCTTATATAGTGGAGTTCCAATAAAAACTCTGAACTCAAAGCTCAGGTGAACTTCCCTGGTTGGCAATGCTCCAGGCATATTACCTGACATTAATGCGGGGAGGGTGAAATGTCCCGAGTATAGTGGACACTTTGCATTTGGAATCCTCCCAGACCTTGCTCTAGCATATCTTCCTTTGGCTAATTTCTCATTGGTATATTTTTCCTATAATAAACTATAACCATGAGTACAATAGCTTTCAGGGAGTTCTCTGAGTCTTTCTAGCAAATATCAAACCTGAGAGTGGTTTGGGAAACCCTTAAACTTGCATTTGGTGTCAGAAGCAAAGGTGGTCTTGTATGGACTTTTCCCTTGACTGTAATTGGACCCTACCTCCTTATAGTCAGTGACAGAAATCTTGAGCAGAATTACAAGTCTGGAGGACTGTGCCCTCAAACTTTGCAGCTTGGCTAGCTCTGAGTAACTTCCATTCACATTTCCTCAGCCAAAGCAAATCCTAGGCCACACTGTCTGAATTCCTTGGGGGAGGAATATATAACTCTCCAACAAGAAGGGTCATCACAGGCAAGGGAGACATAGGGAAGAACGGTAAATGCTTTGAACAATAAGATCTATCACAATAGGTTGGGTAAAGAATTATAAAGACATGAACTAAAGTGACATCAGAGTGATGACATGAAAGATTAGATATGATAGAATAAAGCCAAAATCAAGAAGAGGAGATGTTTGAGTCAATATGAGAGTAATGCAGTTGAAGTAAGAATCACTCACATTTGTAAGTAATTGCTGATATCATTCACTGAGTGGAACAGCAATGGGGATAAAAATTTTAATACTGAACATGTTAATTTGAGGATCATCCAAGAAGAGGTGGTTGGTTCAATTATACGTCTAGAACTCAATAGAGAAATGACAGCTAGAGACAGACTTAGAATTCATCTCTCCATAGGGCATAGTTGAGTGCGCAAGATCACTACGAGAATCTAGAATATAAAACAAGGAGGGCTGAAGAGGGACTTCCAGGGCAATACTTTCCTTGAACTTTTTCATGTCAGTACACATAGATATTTATGCACCCCACTGGAGTAAACAGATAAGACAGCTCAAGTCTGCAGGCAACCAGCCTGGGGGCTCTGGCCACAGCAAGGACTAAGGGAATCACTGTTTCATGCTGGTTAGGAAGCTCAGTCCTATGGAATAAATACATTTAGGCAGCTGGGAAAGAACAAAGAAAACCAGGAAGTAGCCACAGAAAAGGAAAGAATTGTTAAAAGGAACTTGAGAGAGTTTGCACAGAACGAAAACTGAAAGGTATGAGCCAGTTTGAGCAAAGAGTAAGTCGCTGATGAACTATGAGAAAGGGGTCTTGTGAAAGGTGATATGGAGTCATGACTTGGGGGGGGGTGAAGAATGAAAGTCATGAGAGTTGGACAGAGCATCAGTAGAGACATGAGGGAAATCTGGGCTATGAAGGAGAGGAAAGACATTGGCAAGAACCAGAGTTTGTCATAGGTTTAGGGGAAGTTGTTTTGAAATGGGTAAGACCTGAGCCTTTCTCAAAGCTGAAGACAAAGAACCAAGGGAAGATGGGAAGTTGACAAGAAAGAGAGGAAGTGGATGATTTAGAAATAAGAATAGCTGGAGGATAGGACCCAGAGGCCAGACAGGCAGAAGGCAAGACAAATGTTGCCTTGAGGGATTAAAAAAAAAAAAAAGGAGGATTCATTAGGACAGATACAATGGAGTCATGGGCAGTGGGTGGCCATCCAGGGAGACTCTTTTCTCTATGCAGGAAAAGCTTCTGTGCCCTGTAGAGCATGAGAGATGTGAGGCAGCAAGCCAAGCTGCACACAGTGCTTCAGGAGACACTCCACTGAATTGCGAGTAGGGAACATCTTGAATAATAGACCATTTTCTCACACCTTCTATGTATCTACATTCAAGTGAAGTAAACAGGGGTTACTCTCAAAAACTGTCAGCCTAGGAAAGAAAAATCTGTCTTTTTTCACTCCATCCAAGGCCATTCTATGATTCAGCTCCTCCATTTTCTTCCTGCCTTACTCTGTTCCAAACACACCAAACATATGGTAAGCATGCTCCTGACTCAGGGCCTTTGCACAAACTATTCTCTCTGTGCAGAGCCTCTGTGTCCAACCATGGGCATGACATCCCCCTTCAATTGCTTGTTATCTCAATTAAAACCTCACCTTGTATGTTGGGTAACTGAATTGAAATTTAAAAAAGAAAAACCAAGAACAGTAACAAAAACTTTACCTTATTTTAGAAGCCTCCCTATTCAATTATTTTAAATAACACACTTCCATTATTCTCTTCATTCCTATCCTCCTTTATATTTTTTTGCAAGACTTGTCCTAACTGACATATTTTTCTTTTTATTTTTTTAAAGATTTTATTTATTTGACAGAGAGAAACACAGCCAGAGAGGGAACACAAGCAGGGGAAGTGATAGAGGGAGAAGCAGGCCTCTGGCCGAGCAGGGAGCCCAATGAGGGACTCGATCCCGGGTCTCTGGGACCATGACCTGAGCTGAAGGCAGTCGCTTAACCAACTGAGCCACCCAGGTGCCCTTAACTGACATATTTTTCATTTATTGTTTGCTTAATGTGTCCTTCCTCCAACCCTGGTCCTAGAGCACAGAGATTTAGTCTGTTTTGTAACCTGTTCCACAACCACTACCAAGGAGAGTGCCTATAGCAAATACAGAGGGGTCAATATTTGCTGATGGAATTCTAGCTCTCTCTTCTATCTGTGTCTTCTTTTGTAAATGTCTCTTCCCCTTTCCAATGTCCATGCCTTTTAACTCCCCTTTCTTTTCAGCAGATCAGGAAGGGATCCGCCACCAGATAATCATACCATCATTGCTGGATTACTCATCACTGTGATGAATTTGGGTCATTGTACCTTGACATATAGAAATTTTTAGAACTTTTCTCAAACACAGGAATTTTATGTCAGCTGATGGATAAGAAAGTCAATGGACAGAGTCTCTCTCCTAAATAATCCTGCCCTGTTAGGCACCATTTTAGAACCTTTTCTCATAGAGTCCCCTTTCCACCCACCACTGCCACAACCGATGCGACAACAGCTCCAAACAACTCCACACGGGGACAGCCCCGCAGAAACTCGCCTTAGGCCACACTGTGGGTCTCCCACCTTATAGCCATGTCTTCCCTCCAGATGGTGGCAGGGCCTACTGGGCATCCAGGACTGCGCAGTCTAGAAGTTCAGAAGAGTTCATAGCTTCGGGTTACAATTTTGGAGTCTGTGGATACATCCTTC
The DNA here is from genome assembly GCA_004023965.1 of Spilogale gracilis. Lineage (NCBI taxonomy): Eukaryota > Metazoa > Chordata > Mammalia > Carnivora > Mephitidae > Spilogale > Spilogale gracilis. Next base: position 18,130 of record PITA01013858.1, on the reverse strand, counting down.
CCCCTTTCTGCCTCTGCTATGGAATTTTGCTTCAGGCTGAATCAAAACCTAAGTCTCACCCACATCTGATTTATGATAGTTAGGGGAGACTTGACTTTAAAGCTGATGCTAGGATGAGTTAAGACTTTGAGGGTGTTGGTGTAGAATGCATGTGTTTTGCATGAGAAAAGAACATGAATTTTGGAGGGCCAGGACAGAATGCCGTGGACCAAATTGTGTGATTAAGTAGTAATTTTCTACTTTGCTTGCTTGTCTTGAGACTGGAAACCATCTGTAACACTGTCTATATTAAGGTGTCTTTACTATCCACCTGTCTGCATTCATTTGACTTTAATATTCCATGAAAATTTTGCCAGGAAATTTTCCAAGAAAATAAAGTCGCATTGTTTTTGTTTCAGGAACATTCTGAAAATCCATTTCTCCATACAATGAGAAACTTTATGACCCTCATCAGAGTTAACAGCCCCGTCCCCAGACAATAGGCTTCCCAACCTGACTCACTGCACAATGGTTTATCCTTTAAAATCCACTTGCTAATCCTGAATTTTGCTCAATCCCAGTCGGGTCCACATACTGAAAGACTTTAAACCAGACCCCTAAAAAACTCATAAAAATCCCACTTTTGCCCTCTTTCTTCTAAAATACTTGTCTCCCTTACTGTATTTTGTTTGTTTTAAGATTTTATTATTTATTTGAGAGAGAGAGACAGAGAGACAGTGAGAGAGCACAAGTGGGGAGGAGAGGGAGAAGCAGGCTCCCTGCTCAGCCTGGAGCCCAATTAGGAGCTCGAGCCCAGGACCCAAAGGCAGCTGCTTACCTGACTGAGCCACCTAGGTGCCCTTCTCTTACTGCCTTTTTTCTTTTATCAAAGGTGTCTTTTGGTGTCTTTTCAGGGAATTTGACAGTCAATGGATTTTTATTTTTGCTAAAGAATACAGAGCCAAAGAGGACATAGTAATTTCTGTTTTCTATCATTTTCACATTAAATGCTCTAACAATGGGCCTATTTGTTCTCCCTTTTGTTCCAAACACAGAAGAGAATCTCTTTTGTTCTGTTTCCTTTAGCACTTTCTTCCCCCAACCTTACTGTATTTAGAGCTTTTTAATCTTTCACACATTTTCTTTCTTCTTTCCCTCCAAGTTTCCATGTCCTTACCTTGTAGTGAGAAAACTGCCTGCATCACAGGACAACGGGGAGATTACGCGAGAGAATGTTTGTGAATACACTGTATATGTATATACCAGGGATAGAGCCCTCCTTCATTTTCCCAGAGCTTTTTGCATTTATCTCTGTTTTAGTACCTACATCTGGCTCTCTCTTAAACTACAAACCTCATCTTTTATCTACTTCCAATATTTTGCACAGGATGGGATCCAAAAGCTGATTCTCTGCCCCATGGGGCAGAGAGAAAAGAGACTGGGCAGCATTGGTATGGCCACAGACTAAAGACCAGGCAGCTGGAATTTCCACAAGCCCTGAGTAAGGTTAGAGACCTGAAGGCAAGTCGGTAGGTGCTGAACCAAGGTCAGAAGCAAAAGTTCAAGGCTGCACACAGAGGCAAGTGGCACCAATTGGCTTTTGGTCAGGAGCGTCCTTGTCTTAAAGGGGTCCTCTCCCCGCAAAGAGAAGATGTATTCCTGGATTGCCCTTCCATGGTCATGCTCCATAGTTCATTTTTACATCTTCCTTCCCCTCCTGAGTACTATTTCTTTCTATGGTTTCTGGCAACAGAAACCACTATGTAAACTCTTAAAAATTCTCTCCCCAACCTTAGTACCATGTCCGGCCCTATCTAATGTTTTGTTGTTTTTTTTTTTTTTTTTTTCCTCCTTTACCATTAGGAACTCCAAGATAACCAAGATGTTTTCTCAGAATTTCCCTTAATATGTGATTGGAAAAGAAATCAGACTTACCCAGGGCCGCTGGAGAGCAAAACGACTGTGTCTAACAAGTATTTAATGGACAGGTGTCTACATAATAAGTCTGAGCCTCATCATTCAGCCAGAGGACATTCATTTACTCTGGCTAGTATTCAAAATTCTCTGGACAGGAAGCATTCTTCTCTTTCCCTAAGGGTTTATAGTACCCTCAGAGCAGAAGAGCAAATTCATGTAACCCAAAGATGCGTGCACTTGTGGAGAGGGCCGGCTTTCTGTGTGAGCTGATGCCCTTCAACTGCTATAATTGAGCAGAAAAAATAGTAAGGAGACTACATAATAATAAAAAAAAGGACAGGATTTTTTTTCACTACCAGACACAGAAAAATGTACTACAGAATTTGCCTTAAGTTCTTTTTAGTCGGGAGGCTTTATTTAACTCTATGATTTTGCAATCTGGACCATAGCAGCAACACGAAAATTAATTATTTACTTATATAAGCCTACATGCATGCACACACACATGCATATCCAAGTCCCTCTAATGGATTCCGCAACAGTGTCTCTAATCAAGAGTTACAAATTCAAATGCCTCTAGGGATAAGACAGGTACAATGTTAAGCAAGATGCAGCAGTGAAGACTACAGCAAAGCCGGGAGAGCATGTCCTGCCTAAGAATATTCAGATTTATTTCTTACCAGTACTTGTTTTGCTAATTAAAGTTCCTGCTAGCCACATCCAACTGTAGGGCCCCAGTCTGCGATCTCCACAACTAGCCTCTGCCAAGATGCTATACAGAAGAACATTATATTCCTCTACTACCTAAGTTGCTCTGAATAAGTAAGATCCCTTACTTTGGGTCTTACACTCAGCAAAACTCAGTCTGAGTTCTAATTGCTAATACATTCTCCAGCTGTACCACTAAGAGCCACAAATAGCATTCGATTAGCTGGCCCCCAAAATACTTTCTGGAGACATACTCAAGTTAATCAAGTTTCCACTACTAATAACAGCAATAGCTAGCTTTTATTAAGTGCTTATTACATGTTAAACATAAAATCGTTGCCCTCCCTACATTTCATAAATAATGAACGGTCAGTAAATGTAAGAGCTGCTGTATAACTCACAATTCAACTGACTTCGTGAAAATCCAGACGACACTGTGTATGCAACATCACTGCTGTCTACAGGGCAATTTGGACTTCAGTCATTGAGTGTGTGTGTGTTCGTGTGTGTGTATGTGGGGGAGAGAAGGAATGATACAATCTCCAGGTAATTTTATTCTTTCAGTGTGTAAATGTGTGTTTCAACAAACAGTTGACTGGCATGTCATTTTACCCAGTACATATTCCGTTCTCATTATCATCCAAGATATCTCAAGGTGCTTTGCAAAGTCATTAACATCATATCACTTTTGTGTTAACATAATATTTAAAATTTCTTTCTCAGCTTAATGAAAAAACTAATAAAAGTCATTTTCTTCTTAATGAATGATTCTAACTGTGTGATAATATGTAGTATGGGTGAGTTAAAAGTGAGGCAGAAGAGTCTAAAGTGTTATTAGCGCTGCTGCGGAAAGTTAGTCCAGGCTATAATGTTCTTATTAGTAAGGATTAATTATTTGAAACAAATATGCTCAGTAACAAGTGGATATGAGGTTGTGATGTCAGGAAGTTATAATTAAGGGCTTCGAATTCCTTTTAAAATTCTAGGAAGACATGTCGATAGGAGCCTAAAACTTCATCTTCTAGAGCAAGGGTGGACACACTTCGGCTCTCAAGGCCAGACAATCAGGACTGTAGGCTCTGCAGCCCAGTCTCCATTGCAACTACTCAGCCCTGCCCCTGTACTGGGAACGCAGTCACAGACACGAGCCAGAAGCAAACGCAGGGGCATGCCTGGGCTCCAATACAATTTTAAGGACACTGAAATTTGAATTGCACAAAACATTAATGTGTCACAACATACTTTTCTTTTGATAGTTTGCAATCATTTAAAACTATAAAAATAGCCTGGGTGGCTCAGTCAGTTAAGCATCTGCTTTCAGCTCAGGTCATGATCCCAGGGTCCTCACATGGAACTCCGGGTTGGGCTCCCTGCTCGGCAATGAGCCTACTGCTCCCTTTCTTCCCCATTTGTGCTCTCTCTTGCTATCTCTTTCTCTCTCTTTCAAATAAATAAATAAAATCTGATATATATATATATTGATATATATATATACACACACTTGTGTGTATATATGTGCGTGTGTGTGTGTATGTGTGTGTTTATATATATTCTTAGCTCATTGGCTGTCCAAAAACATGCAAGGAGACAAAACTGGCCTATAGACCACATTTTCCCATGTTAACAATCCTGAAACCTAAACTTAGAAAGGGTGATTGGATGAGTTTTGCTCGGAGTAAGAAATGTAATGTTAATTAGGTTAGTCTGGCTTCACACCCTCCTAGCTTAAGTTCCCAGGATGAATGAGAGGGGCCACCTCCCTCCTTTCTACATGAGACACTTTCCTTTAACCCTTTGGACGCTACAAAGAACCCTCTCCACCCTGAGTTTATTCCCTACCTTACCTCTCATATAAGAAGGTTAAAATGTGACCTATGATTTATCCAGTTTGATTGTGAAGTTAAACGAGTGTTTTTGAGAAATCAACTATGGGAGAAAATGCCCTCAGATTGTTAAGTAAGATAATCAGCAAACCCCACCATACACACAATATGATCCTAATCCCGGGAGTGGAGAGTTACCTTTTGTTGAAGGTGGTTGGGATTTTATTTAGGTTGTTCTCAGTTGCTTCAGAAGTTTAATAATTATTTAAGAATAAAACATTCTATGTTCTTCATTTCCTTTCTAACTATCCCAACCCTTGAAGCTGATCTCTATCCCTTATGTGGCTTCCACTAACTCTGATCTGTGTCTCCTGGTCTTAAATACCAATCCTTAATACTCATCTTCCATCTAAAAATAGAATCTCTAACAAGAGCCATTACAAATAACACCTTGTGGCTCTAAAGGCTGCTAGACTGCTCTAAGGAAGTCAGCCCTTGTTAAAGATAGACTTTTAAAATCACTTTGCCCTTGTCTGTGAATAGCTTTATTATTTAGCCAAGTTACCTGATAATTAACACAGATCGACCAATTAGGCTAACATTAGTGTCACCTGATGCTTGCTCTGAATTCTGGCTTTTCTGTTTAGGGCAAATTAAAGCCTACTAATTAAATAAATTTGAATGCCAATAGATGAAGCATGGCAAGAATTGATTCAGAAAATACTATATTCAGTGGATTTGTTAATGCTTCCTTCCTAAATTGATATGAACTGAAAAGGAAGGAAAGGGCATCAAACATGGCATCCCATATGATAAAAAGTTAGTGTAGGTTAGAATTTGCAGAAGTCAGGTGAAACTAAGCAACACACTCTACTATTCAAAGAGCTCTAATCCCATGGTGAGTTCTTAGCTAACATATATATATCATAAACTGGACAGAGTTCAGATGCATTAGTTCACTGCTTTTGTTATGCATTCATTCCACATGGCCAGGGTTCTTGGGCTCAGGTGTCAGAGAGCAGGAAGCTCAGAGCATAAACTACGACACTAGCATTATGAACTAGTTTGAAACTTGTGGCTAAAATTCATTGACATGTTATTTATGGGGCACCTAGGTGGCTCAGTCAATAAGAATCTGCCTTCGGCTCAGGTCATGATCCCAAGGTCCTATGATTGAGCCCTGCGTCGAGCTCCCTGCTCAGAGGGAAGCCTGTTTCTTCCTCTTCCACTCCCCCTACTTGTGTTCCCTCTATCAATGTGTCTCTCTCTGTCCAATAAATAAATAAAATTTTTAAAAAAATAAAATTCATTTGATGTATTTTGGATTAAGGGCTTAGAGCTCTATACTGATTTGTTTAACCTAAATTAGACAGACAAAGGGATATTTTAACCCCCAAACCATTCCAAAACTCTCTCTTGCAGTTTTTTCTTCCAGTGTTAGAAACGCCATACTCTTGATTTTACAGCTTCCTAGCTCACTGGTCTCTCCTTTCACCAGCCTATGTATTATTAGCGCAGCTGGTAATCATGTCACTCTCCTACATAAAAAATCCTTTACAGGCCCCCCTCCACCTACTCAACAAATTTTTTAAAAACAAACTCAAGGTTTTTTACAATTGGCCCTAACTCTTCCCAAATTGCTTTCTACCACTCTTGTATGCATGGTTTAAGCTTCAGTCTCTCCCAAAGTGAACCCTGAGCTTTCTTTCCATTTACTTCTCTGTTAGCCTATACTAATAACAAAGAATGATCACAATGGCCATCTTCTATTGAGTTTTTACTATATCCACATAATTTTCTAACTACTTTACATACATGATCTCCTTTTTCCTCATAATAACCCTAATATGGTAGGTATCATAGCCCCATTCTACAGATAAGACTTGGAGAAGTCAAGAAACTTGCCCATGATCATCCACACCATTCTAAGCGGTGGAATTAGACTTCAAATGCAGATCTCTGAATCATATGCCCATTCTCTTAACCAATTCACTTTACTGCCTCCTTCATCTTGCTCTATTCCAAATGTCCTCACAACCCACCTCCACGCAAACACGCACGCACACACGTGCACAGAAATTCTACCCATCATTCAAGATCCACCTCAAAATGCAAGCTACCTCCTGCATAAAGTCTTCCCTAGTCACTCCCCTTTCTCACAGCTCCAGAATATGTCTTTTCTGCCTAAGAATCCAATATGCCCCCAAGTGTCAATAGTTGGTATCTCAAAGTAAGGCCATGTATTCATTTTTTTAAAGTAAGCTCTAAGACCAACCTGGGTCTTAAACTCAAGACCCTAACTAAGATCAAGAGTTACATACTCTACCAACTAAGGCAGCCATGCACCCCACCATTTTTTCTTTAATATTAAACTTACAATGACTGAATTTTGTCCCATGAGTCATAGGATGTTTATGTTTCTACCAGTTTCTCTCCACACATGACTTCTGGAACTCCTGTAGAATACATACATGCTCCAAATCTTGTGACCTGCTCCTTCACCCATGTTCTGAATTACTGCTATATCAGAACTCCCTTTGGGATCTCTTCAGGGTGTTCTCTCTTTCTGTAGTGACTTGGTCCAAGACTGGACACTGGTCCACTTTGTCGACTATCAACTTCCCCAGAAAGACTACCAGAAAAACTTTATTGTGCAAAAGCTAAGTTTATCAGACTTACTGCAGTAATGGAGGACACTTTGACAGCATCTTAATAGTATCTCACAAGAGCTAGATCAGAAGATGACATTTCTAGGATTCTGGGATCTGGTTTAAGGGGAAGTCTTCAAGGCAAGAAATTAATTGACATTAGACAAAATTTATGACACAGTCATTCAGAATTGATGATATAGAAACACTCATGTCTTGAAGCAAGTGGTAATAAATATCGTCTGATAAGGGAACTGTTGCCTCAACAAGCCATCTTTCATACTGATAGAACTATTTACCCATGTGACCAACCTCTCTGCCCAGATAAACTAATTGGCAAGAATTTCCTAAAGCAAACAGTAAAGTTATTTACTATTTTATAGTTTTATCTTATTACAGAAGAATTACCTAGAATAAGCTGGTTGTTTGACTCTTCATCATCTCCTAATTCACTGCTTGTCTCAGGCTATGGTGCAGAACAGAATGTTTTTGAATTCTTATGGGATAATGGAGATACAATGCAGAGTCCTCTTTTTGCTGCTAATAGCAATTACTCTTCATGCTCACAGACCCTAAAGCTGATGGTGAAGTTACTGTTTAGCCCCCAGAATAAAAGATGGAAGACAGGGCACCCGGGCGGCTCAGTTGGTTAAGTGACTGCCTACAGCTCAGGTCATGATCCTGGAATCACAGGATCGAGCCCCTCATTGGGCTCACTGATCAGCAGGAAACTTGCTTCTCCCTTTCTCACTCCCCTTGCTTGTGTTCCCTCTCTAGCTGTGTTTCTCTTTGTCAAATAAAATCTTTAAAAAAAAAAAAAGATGGAAGACAAAGTAAAGGTGGAAAGGGCAAGGTTAGTAAGCAGATGAAGGGAAACATCAATGTTCACAACATCAACAATGAGTTGTCATGACACTGGGTTGTCGAATGCTTTGTTATTGTTCTTCCGTTTGAAGTTCTTGTATAGCATTTCCCAAGCAAAGTCTCAAGGATCACGCCCATTTATGTGTGAAACCCCACCAGGCTGAAAGAGGATATTCAGGTTATGCAATCTTCTCAATACGTGATGATTTCAGAATTCTAATTACAAGGCAATTCCCACACCCCTTTCCACTCCCTGCCTCAGGCGTGTATTCACTCAATGTGGGTGCTTTCTGAACTTATCTACTGAAGTGTCCTTAATGACAGAGAGCAAACTTTAACTTTACTGTTAGTAATACTACTACTTCAGGGAAAATAACCACGTTTAAACCGGGGTTTATAAAAACCACCACCATGGCCACTAGGTTTGAGACACACTGCCTTATACTTACCAAATTTTTTTTTGTTACTCTGAAAGGTTAAGATGCTATTATAGCTGCTGACATATTAACTGTCCCCCAAAGTAGAGTTTATGAGAATCTGCTTTATGGAAGGCTTTCTTCCCTATACAGACTTGAGGTTCAATAGCAGCTTGTTTTTATTTTTAATGTTTATTTCACATGATCTCTCACTACCATAAACACAGGCCCTCATGCACATACACTTTTCAGACTGTGTGGCCTCAGGGGAATCAGGCTGACTGGAAAGTCCTTGAGTGAAACCTCCCCACACAAACCTCCCCATACAAATAGGCTTCACCTCTTGCCCTGTTCCTCCCAACAAGACACCAGCTCTCCGGGCCACACAGAGGTGAACGAGGTGAGGAGGAGAAAGGATTAGATGGAGGGGAAAGGGAATCCCAGACCTATTCTCTAGAGGCCATCTACTTGGACCCTTTTTCAGAAGCCCTCCAAAGGGTTAAATCAGATCAAACCTCGTGTTTCGAGGTGTACTGAAGGCTGCAGAAGTAATAGAAACATAGTTATCACTGTCAAAACTAATCTGTTAACAGGAAAGTTTGTGGGGCGCATTGGGTAGCTCATATCCGTGAGGAAACCGGTTTCCTATTTAGAGAAAATGGAGCTGTTATTCTTAAGCAGAGAGATGCCTATCGTGTGGGTAATCACAAGGAGGCCTGGCTGACCTGGCAATGAGGTAGTGTAGCTAAATACCTGAAGGCAAAGGGAGCGCGGAGACGAAACCAGAGGCCCCATCTGCCAGGCTGTAATGATTGTGCTATTTGGAGGCAGAAAGGTTTGTCGGGAGCAGCTGGTTTCTCTCCAAGTGACCTTTTAGCATTTCTGCTTTTGCCGTCTGACAGATGTGTCAACTCAATAATTTCAAAAGCCCCTGAGTAAATAACCAATTGTGAGCAAGGATGACCCAAAGCGATGACAAAATGGCTGCACGCAGCACATTATGGAGCATAAAGCCGAGTGATGGCACCAGGAACATTATCAGAAGGAAAAACCATTTTAGTCTTTCTTTTTGACTAAATGGCTCTCTTACCCACATTTGAGTTGGTTTTGAAGGAAGGAAGGAAGAAAAGGGAAATAGGGATTGAGTGCAGGGCTTTGCGGTGGCTTCGCTGGTGGAAGGCTCGCCTGAGCCAGGCGCAGGACCCAGGTGGCCAGCGAAAGTGCAGCGTGGACCCCCGAGCTCTCACCCCCACTCGGCACTGTTGGAGCTCTCAAGGCCAGAGTTAACTGGCGCTGGGAGGGACCGGGAGCTGGGGAGAGGCAGGTGCGCGAACGGACCAGGTCTGGAGACTTCAGGTCTCTCAGTCTTCATGGGCAATGCTGGTGCTGTTGGGCCGCTTTTACTTGGGAACTTGTAAGGGGACAAAGGTTCAGAAGCCAAAGTTCAAAGGGTCCGGTGCATCACGAATTGAGCTTCAGGAAACTTGCAAGTACAGCTGACTACAATTCCTCCAGGTGCATGTAGAGCACCCTTGCACGGAAATGGGATTTACTTAACATATTTGTATTTTCTCCCAACCTTTCTAATCCCTTAGCTGCTCTGCTGGAAACTCCATGAATTAAGGTGAAAAGCTTCGCCCAGCTACCGAGCACTTGTGGGGAGGGGGTTTTGTCAGATGAAGAATCGCATTTCCTAAGACATGGATGTTCACATGCTCTTTCAGTTTTGCTTTAGTAAATGTGTCAGGGATTTTGTCCTCCTCCACCATCACCATTCCCATTTTTTAATGAGTTACATAAGCTCAGATTAAACTGAATACTACACTTCGAAGGCATATCTTCCCAGGGACAAACGTTATCATGAGAGAACTGATGTAGTAAAGGCAAGCAGTGGCCTGTTGAAGCCAGCTCATACCAGCTTGTGAGAGTCAGTATCAAGTTTCCAGGAGTTTTGCAAAGTGATTTTTTTTTTTTAAGATTTTATTTATTTGACAGAGAGAAACACAGCCAGAAAGGGAACACAAGCAGGGGGAGTGAGAGAGGGAAAAGCAGGTTTCCCGCCAAGCAGGGAGCCCGATGTGGGACTCGATTCAGGGTCTCCGGGATCATGACCTGAGCCGAAGGCAGTCGCTTAACCAACTGAGCCACCCAGGTGCCCCGCAAAGTGATTTTTAAACTGATGGTATCTTGATATTGGTCACAATAGTAGTATTTACACTACGACTATATTACACTACGGAAATTGGCAACACTATCGATCGGGGCTTATTCCCCCTAAAGAGTAGGTAGTTACACACTTATCAGAATGCCACTGACACAAGTGAATGTAAGCATTAGAGAAAATACTTCCATTTGGTCATGAGATCTAGCTTCCTCTCTCCTTTCCCAAGTTTGTACCACAGATTCTAAACTCAGTAGCAAAGCCGAGGTTGATCAATGCCATAAAATACTTTCTCATTTGAAAGAGGTGTGAGAAATGTTGAAAGACTGTGGTTATGTTTCTTTAAAAAAAAAAAAGGCATTGCCTATATTTTAAAGAAAAATGCTTCAAATAGCACACAAAGCTCTCCATATTTGGGTCTTACTTCCATAACCCTAGTCTCATTACTCCTCAAAACTTCGGCTCCATTTTGACTGATCTGGTCTGCAAAATGCCCAGAATACACCATGTTCATTCCTGCCACCAAACTTTGTTCATTATACAGTCCCTATCAGAACTCCATGTCTCTGTCCTATCACCTGTCCCATCCCATGTATCCTTCAAAGTTCGCCTTAGCCCACCTACCCCAACTCTTCTCTCACAACTCTGGCCCATGATTTTTTTTCCTTCCACCTATAACTTCCATGGTATTTTATTGTTGTTGTTGTTATTATTATTATTATTATTATTTCTACTTCTCACTTTGGTTCTTAATCATACAACACACTACCTTGCATTATTACTTTGCTCTTTTCCATGAGAATGCCTTATCTACTCAAAGTGTTACCTCTGGCCAGGACTTTGTACATAAGCGTGTATCTCTTCCTCGGTCTCTGGCACAGCGCTACCAAAACACCTGATTCTCCATTCTCTGAATATGGAATTCCCAAGGGTGCTTTCTATAGACACTGCCCCAGACTTCATTCCTCAGAGATCCTGACTTAGTTGCTCTGTTGTGTTATAAAAGTTTTCAAATGGTTACGAATCCACCTACTTTATTGCTACCCAGTCCAGAATTCCTGACTGATTCTAACATATAACTATGGTTGAGAGCCATGACTTAAAAGATACATGGATGGATGGATATAAAACTAAATCATGCAAAATAATTATCAGCACCTCTTTTTTGCCAAGGCTGATGCACAGCTGAAGTATGACACTATGGTCTTTAACATTCTGTACTTGACCGTGAACTTCCTAAGAACAAAGAATAAATCATATTTGTGGCAAGATCTCCATCTATCACAACGTCTGCTCCCCACTTGTATTCCTCCTGCCTCCAACACCTGGCTGGTAAAACCTACTAGATTATAACTGAGATGGGACCAAAATAAGAATGTTGTTGCTATTTTAAAGTTATGTTTTCATGGGGCGCCTGGGTAGCTCAGTTGGTTAAGCAACTGCCTTCGGCTCAGGTCATGATCCCGGGGACCCAGGATCGAGCCCCACATCAGGCTCCCTGCTTGATGGGAAGCCTGCTTCTCCCTCTCTCACTCCCTCTCCTTGTGTTCCCTCTCTCACTGTGTTTCTCTCTGTCAAATAAATAAGTAAAATCTTTAAAAAATAATAAAAATAAAAAATAAAGTTATGTTTTTACAAACTGAGAGTTGCTGGGTGTTGAGGGGGAGGGATAGGGTGGCTGGGTTATGGAAAACATAACAAAAATTAATAAAAAATTTTAAAAGTTATGTTTTTAATAATAATAAGACAAAGGAATGATAAGTCAACAACCTGATGAAGATGATGAAAGGAAAAAAAAGCAGAAAAGTTCTCTCTTTGGTCTGCTTCCATTTTTCCTCCTCAAAGGAGGTTGCAATGGATGGAACACAAATCTTAGTAGGGGAGATAGTAAGAGAGTGTCTAACAGCTTTAAAATGTGTTTGGGTCCAGATGCATTACATCTAAGACAATTAAAACAATTTGCAGCTGTTATCGCAGCTGCTAGTGTCCTGGGGAAAAAAAAAATCAGAGAAAATGGGAAAATTGCCAGAAGATCAGAGCTAAGCAAATGCCTCAGATTTCAAAAAGGGGGATTTCGTATTCTAAAGCCAGAAGAGTTTGACTTTCGCAGCCAGCAACATTCTAAAGTGTTCTTCACTAGATAATTTATATGCACTTAGTAGGAGAAAGAGGTGATCACCAGAGACCAGCAGGAGATTGCCAAAAATAATTCAGTGCAAGCTATTTTTATACAATTATACAGAAGGAGATCAGATGGAAAGACTATCACAGGTAAAATTTATTCAAATACCTGTCAGAACTGAGTATCCAAAAAAAAGTGTATTGAGTCCCTATCATGTGCTGGGTACTACATAGGCCTTGGAGATAAAGTGCCCAGTCTTTGCCTTCATGGGAATTTCAGTCTAGAGGGAGAGATGGAAAAGAAAACAAGGCCAGCCTTTATGGGGTTAAACATGGGTTAATGAAGAAAGATGAGAAGCTCTTAGATGAGGGAAATAGGCTAAGAGATTGGCATCTCATTGTAGATGAAAAGGACAAAGAGAAATAAGCCAGGCTAAAAGAGCTGGGGACTAGGGACCATGAACATGCCAGTGGAGGAGAAAAAGAAGTGAAAGGCTTTGAGTTAACAGGGGGCACAATGACTTATGGAGCTGCAAGGAGTTCAGAAAGACTGAAACATAGAATTCAGAGTGGAGAGTGAGGAATGAAAAGAGAAAGACAGGAGAAACAAGCAAAATCAGAACTGAAAGCCAGGTTGAGGAGTTCAGACTTTATACTGAGAGGAATGGCAAACCTTTGAAAGATCTTTTAGCCAGAAAATGCATATTGATTTCACCAAGACATTTGGCAATCTTTCATAAAACTCCTATGGATACAGGGGAGCCCTATGGATCAGGTAGTAATAACACAGGTGGATTTATAACTATTCAGAAAATTGTCTTGTGGCCTGTCAGTGCATAAAGTTATTAGCAAGTAGAAAGACCTTTGTTGGCATGTTTCTATACCCTGTTCTTGATTCTCTTTTTATTCAATGAGTGTATCAAGAATTGGGGCAAAACATTTCTACAGATGACACAAATCTGGAAAGAAGGCAAATGTATTGTTTAGTATTATCAAGATTCAGAAGCTCTGAAAGGTATGATAAAACCAGCAAGACAAAATTTTAAAACTGCATTATGTTTAAAATATAATCTACTGTATTGGTCACCTGGTGGCTTAGTCATTTAAGTGGTTCAGCATCTGCCTTTGGCTCAGGTCATGATCCCTTGGTCTTGGGACTGAGCCCCACACTGGGCTCCTTGCTCAGCGAGGAGCCTGCTTCTCCCTCTGCCTGCAGTTCTCTCTCCTTGTGTGCTCACTCTCTATCTGATAAATAAATAAATAAATAAATAAATAAATAAATAAATAAATAAATAAAATCCACTGTAGAAGAATAAAATGGATAATCCCCACTTCATAGCGCTTTGTGTAAAAATGTAAACTCTAAGGTCAAAAACCTGTTGTATTAGGGAGCCCTATGATCCCCTTGCTAAGATTTGAAATAGAAAAGAAATGAAAGCAGAAAAGAAAAAACAAGACTCTGTTGGTGATATTATACTTAAATCAAGATAGACAGTGGCTCTACTAACACCACCAGCTCATACCTGGAGAGTTATGTCTAGTTCTAGACCCTCATAACCAATGATGATGTATTTGAAGACCTGGAAGCTATACGATATAAAAAATGGTAGAGAGATATATGCGAAAAAAAATAGAGGTCCCTAAACTTCTAAAAGAGTAATTCCAGAACACTTAAAATAGGATCACTGAGTGAAATCTCTACATAAGGAAGATATTTTTAAAAAATAAATAAATAATTTGGGGGGTTGGGAGGATTATAGAGCAACTGGTTGACAAGAATTTAGAATTTGTAAATGGAATGGGCAGCCTTACAGCCTGTATCTTCCTACTGCTAAAGAAGAGTGTACCATCTCAGAGAGATGTACACTGAAGATGATCCTGGCTAGTAATGGACCTGAGATACTGGAGATTTGTTTGGGATACTTGATACCAATTTGTTAGGGATACTTGAAAGGGAATTTTTTTAACGGGAGGAAAGGTTGGACTCTTCCCACTTTGAGATTCTACTAACCAGTTCATGATAACCACAGAGACTTCTGTGTCACCAAAGGACTGAAAGAGAATAACTTTAAGCCATACCAATTTTGCCACTTTAGATTCATCCTCACCTTTAATTCAGTAGTTATCTTACAGCTTGGGGAATTGATTCCTCTTCCCATTGAACATTCTTTTAAAGGGTCTCAAACATCTCTTCATCACTTTCTATGTTTTCTTAAAATGTCAGATACTTCCATTGTCACAGATGTAGTGGGATAAATAAACAAGGGTATCAAAGCTTTTTGGATGAAGTCCTTCTAAGAAATTCTAAGGTAAGACACAGTCATTCCCTTTTGTACATCTTAGTCATGAGCCATGGGTAGCCTTCACTTCACAAGACCCATGCTTCTTACTCATACTTCTTAGAAGTGTTATGTACTTTTTAAAAAAGATTTTACTTATTTATTTATCTGAGAGGAACAGAGAGTGCCTGAGTCAGGGGGTAGAGGAGCAGAGGGAGAGGGACATACAGATCCACACTATGTGGAGCCCGACACGGGGCTGATCCCATGGGGTCATGACCCTGAAATCATGACCTGAGCCAAAATCAAGAGTCAGATGCTTAATGGACTGAGCCACCCAGGCACCCCAGAGTGTTAGACATTTTTTGAGAAAAAAGTCTAAAAGTGGTTCTTCAGTCACTTCGGACTTCTCACAGGTACAGCAATTTCTCTCTCTCTCTCTCTCTCTCTCTCTTTTTAAGATTTTATTTATTTATTTGACAGAGAAATAGAGAGCACAAGAAGGCTGAGCGGCATGCATAGGGAGAGGGAGAAGCAGGTTCTCCATTGAGTAGGGAGCCCAATGCAAGGCTCCATCCCAGGACACTGGGATCATGACCAGAGCAGAAAGCAGCCACTTACCTGACTGAGTCACCCAGGTGCCCGGAGCAATTTCAAGTGCAGGCACAGGTACCCTCCATACATTTGTCAGGGTCTCCCATTTCCTACAACCTCACTCCCACTCTTTCAAACTCTTCCTGGGCCACCTCTAAAACCATTACCTCTAGAGTCCCCTTCCTTTGCAAATATTTCAGTACTCAAGACTACCAACAATATTTACTTTGGGCTCTGAGAAAGACCTTCCCATACCTATAACCTTGGAATTCCACTGTGATACAGACTACAAATCTTCAACTATTTTTAAAGAGCTTCACTCCATAATCTCAGTCCAGCCTCTTGCCCACCTACTCATTTTGTTTCCTTGTTTGCATTCCATGTTCTTCCAAGAATGTTTATTAAATAATCCTTTATCTATCTCTGATATGAGGTAATTGAAAGGCAGGGTTGGGGGTCGTGGAGGGTATGGGGGGGAAAATGAAGCAAGAAGGGACTGGGGAGGGAGACAAACCATAAGAGACTCTTAATCTCAGGAAACAAACTGAAGGTTACTGGGGGGTGGGAAAGGGATGAGGGGGCTTGGTTATAGAAAAAATAAAAATTAATAAAAATAAATAAACTGTATCTAATCTACCCACCATCATGTCCTGTCACATTATATTGTCTTGATAAAAATCCCTAAAATGTCCCCTATAGACTTTCCATCATTACAACATTCTTTTTTTTCAATTTTTTTTACTTTAAATTTATTTTATTTTTTAGTGTTCCAAGATTCATTGTTTATGCCCCACACACAGTGCTCCATGCAATACGTGCCCTTAGTACCCACCACCAGGCTCTCCCATCCCCCCACCCCTCCCTTCCAAGTCCCTCAGTTTGTTTCTGTGTCCAAAGTCTCTCATGTTTTGTTTCTCTCCTCAAATTACTCTACTTCCCATTTCCTTTCCTTCTCCTACTGTCCTCTATATTACCCCTGATGCACTGCAAGTAAGTGAAACCATGTGATACTTGACTTTCTCTACTTGGCTTATTTCACTCAGCATAATCTCTTCCAATCCAGTCCATGTTGCTACAAAAGTTGGGTATTCATCCTTTCTGATGGAGGTGTAGTATTCCATTGTATATATGGACCATATCTTCTTTATCAACTCATCTGTTGAAGGACACCTTGGCTCTTTCCATAGTTTGGCGATTGTGGCCATTGCTGCAATGAGCATTGGGGTACATATGGCCCTTCTTTTTACTACATCTGTATCTTTGGGGTAAATGCCAGTAGTGCAATTGCAGGGTCATAGGTTAGCTCTATTTTTAATTTTTTAAGGAATCTCCACACTGTTTTCCAAAGCAGCTGCACTAACTTGCATTCCCACCAACAGTGTAAGAGGGTTCCCCTTTCTCTGCAACCTCTCCAACACTTGTTTCCTGTCTTGTTAATTTTGGCCATTCTGACTGGTGTAAGGTGGTATCTCAGTGTGGTTTTGATTTGAATTTCCCTGAGAGCTAGTGATGATGAATATTTTTTCATGTGTCTGTTAGCCATTTGAATATCTTCTATGGAGAAGTGCCTCTTCATGTCTCCTGCCCATTTTTTGATGTGTTCATTTTTTGGATGTTGAGTTTGAGTAGTTCTTTATAGATCTTGGATACCAGCCCTTTGTCTGTAGTGTCATTTGCAAATATTCTCTCCCATTCCGTGGGTTGCCTCTTTGTTTTGTTGACGGTTTCCTTTGCTGTACAGAAGCTTTTTATTTTAATGAAGTTCCAGAAGTTCATTTTTGCTTTTGTCTCCTTTGCCTTTGGAGACGTTTCTTAAACCCTTGTTTCTCCTTGAAATCTTAATTTACAACCACTCCCCCTACACACACATACCATAATGCAAATTCATTGAAGAAAAACTAGTTTCTTGAAAAGGAAAAGAGTATTTTTTTCTATTTGTTCTTTTCCTATTTACTCCTTAATCTGTTGCCATTTGAGTTTCTGCCACAACTCTTCCAGCTAACTGGTTCTCACACGGTCAACTTCATCTCGCTGGTTGACAAATACAATGGACACATTCCAGTTCAATTATTACTTAATCTTCCTGCAGCATTTGCCATCTTTGACCACTCCCTTCTTTTTAAAATTCTCTTCTGCTGTAATCTTCAAGATTTCCCTTGTGATTGATTGACTCTTCTTTTTGAGTTTCCTTGTCTCTGTCCAACAGCCACTTAAAAATTGATCTTTACCAAGATTTTACTCACAGCACTTTACTTATCTCATTCCTCATACTCCCCCTTGGGTAATCTCTTCCATGCACAAACTTCAACTAATGCTACAGATGATGACATCTGACCCTAAGGCTCACATCTCTACTTGCTTATGCCATAAGCTTATGACTTCAAACTGACCAAAGCTGACCTCATCATTTTCCTTGTACCCAGCGCTTTAGAAAAATTGAGGGGAAAAGTCTTTTTGTAAACCTAAGCTGTCTAGTCTTCTCATTCAGCTTCACCTTTCTACCACCATCTTAATTCCGGCAATGAATTACTAAATTGCAAAATAACAGCATATCAAGACGACTCGACAAATAAAGAATAGAAACCTTTTTCTCGAAAAGTGATCAAAAACCAAGTTAGGG
>PITA01013857.1:0-55850 GCA_004023965.1 Spilogale gracilis | reverse complement strand
TCCCGTCTCAACTCCGCTTCCGGCACCACCACTGCCTTCTCCTCCATTCACCCTCCTCGCTGGCCTGGGCCTCAGGCTTTGCCATCCTGGCCCATCCACTTCTTGTCAGGAGGGATATGGAAGCCGTCAGTCGTCGCACTGGGCGCTTCCCTTCTTTCTCGGTGCAAACCTGTGCATGCTCCCTGGTTCTGGCGTCCGTGCTCTGGTGCTTTCCGACCCATTTCCGGTTAAAACGCCTGCTGGCCCGGAGCTTGCCACTGGCGGGGTATCGCACCGAGTCTGGCTTTAGGGTCTGCCACAGGAAGACATCTTCAGGCCTCACTTGAGGACTGACTACCCTCTCTCTCTCGGGATACAGGCCTTGAAGGGTGCGTGCACACCCAGAGGTACAAAAAAGGTGGGAAAGCAGAGGTGCCATTTGGGGGTGGGGAGGAGACACTGGGGTTGGGTCCTGAAGTGCGAGCCTGCGAGTCCCCATACTTTGAGGCAGCACAGAGCTCCTCGTGACCCAGAAGGCAGAGGAGGGATGGAGGGGTACCAAAAATGCTTTCTTTCTTTTAAAGTCTGTTACAGGTTGAGATGATAATACTTGGAACATGTTAGATTCAATTAAATATGTTAATGTTAATTCTGTTTCCCTTTTAATGTGGCTACTGGAAAATTAAAAATAGGGCTGTCTGGGTGGCTCAGGTGGTTAAGCGTCTCCCTTCCGCTCCAGTTAAGTGTCCTGGGATCAAGCCCCCACATCAGCCTTCTGGCTCAGCAAGGAGTCTGCTTCTCCCTCTCCCTCTGCCTCTTGCCCTGCTCATGCTCTCTTGCTGTGTCTCTCTGTCTCAAATAAATAAATAAAATCCTTTAAAAAAACTGTTAAAAAAAAGAAAATTAAAAGTAGCTTACATTATATTTTCATTGGGTAGTGCTGGTTGATAGGACACATTGCAAAGCTCCTAGCCTAGTAACTGGCACATAATGAAGTCTGATAAATTCTCTGAGCACATTTTTTTGCAGATTGCTCCCCTGTGAAAAAGCTTTCCAGTGGTTATTGAGGATGCCTCCATGAGGAAAATAGAACTACCCTGTGGCCGCTCAGCTCTTACTGGGGAGACACACAATAGGTAAGTGAATACCGAAAGAAGGCACTTTCAGATCATGATAAATTAAGTGCTGTGGAAGAAAGAAAATAAGGGCAGTGGAATAGCCAGGATTGGCATTGTCTCTTTAAGGTGTCAGAGAGGGCCTCTTTGAGCTGGTAATAGTGAGCTGAGGCCTGAATAATTAACAGAAGGAGCTGGCTGTGGGAGGCCTGCGGCACAGGAGCTCCAGACCAAAGGAACAGAATCTCCAAAAGGCCTGAAGCAGGAATGAGGTTTCTGTAATTGAGAAATGGAAAACAACTCTGTTCGCAGGAAAAAGTAGTAGGAATGAGCCTGCAGAGGTGGGAATGTGGTGTCCAGTAGGTCATCAGGGCCCAGTAGGCTCTAGCTGTTGGTGTTTGAAACATGACAGGAAACTTTAGCAGCCTTCTCCACCCAGTTCTTGCAGAGAATCAAGCCCTGACATTCTGAGGCATCCATTACATGCAGTGAAGTAGGTCATCTATCGTATTAGAGAGAAAAAGCTGTTAGCTAGTATCATCCTTAGGAAAATTGAGAAAACAGTCATTCATACCATTCTCTGGAGGGCTTAATTCTCTTCTAAGACCCCGAGAAAGGCTGCTTGAGAGGATTTTTAGCAAGAGATTTGAAAACGACCACGGTGACCACAGTATAAAGAGTAAATGGGGTAGGGGTCAAGAGGAAGGAATGGAAGCATGGAGATCAGTGGAGAGCCTTCACAGTGGCCCAGATGAGAGTTGACCATGGCTTCCATTGGGGCTGAAGTAGCTGGATACTGAGAAATGAGCATGTGCTTTGGCAGCTAGAACCAACTGGAGGTAGTGGATTAGACATGGGGAAGGAAAGAAAGGAGAGAAAGGAGTCAAGGATAAATACTGAGTTTTGAACCTGATCTTCTGGGCGGGTGCCAGTGTCATGGTGAAATGACATGGGGTCACTTATGTCAAGGGGTTGTAAGATAGAGCTGGGAAGCCATTAAATGGATGGGCCTTATGCACTCCCACTGGTGGAACCCATAAACTTTTGAATTGAGCCAACCTGCAAATATTGCAAGGACTCAGCCTGAACACCTGCATCATTAAGAGGCTTTACTTAATGGTAGCCTTAGCAACCAATTATATCCAGTTAAGATTAGTTTTTTTTTGTCACCAACACCAACACAATTCTTTGTAAACAATATATACACACATTCCCTTTGTCTTTAAAAACTCTTTTGCTCCCTGGGGAGGGACACAATTTTGGTTGCTACTCAAATCTGTGCTCTCTGAATTGCAAATAAGTGCTTTTTTGTTGCTTTGTTTGTTTCAAAGAGAGAGTGTGTGTACATGTATGCACATGGGGTGGGAGAGGGGGAGAAGGAAAGAGAGAATCCCAAGCAGACTCCCCACTGAGCACGGAGTCTGATACGGGGCTCTGTCTTATGACCCTGAGATCATGGCCTGAGTGGAAATCAAGAGGTGGAAGCTTAACTGATGAGCCACCCAAGTGCCCCTAAATGCTTTTGTTTTATTTTAGCTCTATCTGTTTTCTTGGTGGATACATGTACAGTGATTTGGATTCCAGTCCCAATTTTGCTGGGTGACCGTGGGTAAATAAGTGGCTTCCTTATTCTGTTGAGCCTCAGTTTCCTCATAAAATTGGTATTGCCATGGAGATATTTTTTGGAGATTTTTTTAAAGGTTTATTTATTATAGAGAAGGGGGAGGCAAGAGGAAGAAGGGGAGAGAATCCCAAGCAGACTCCAAGTTAAGTATGGAGCCCACCGTGGGGCTTGATCTCACTACTTTGAAATCACAACCTGAGCCGAAACCAAGAGTCAGCCACCTAACTGACTGCACCACCCAGATGTCCTGCCATGGAGATTTGATGACATTATGCATGAAGAACATGGGTCTGGCCCACGGTAAGCACTTAAAGTGTTATTATTTTCATCGTGATCATTCCTGTACAACTAGTATACTTAGTAGGTAAAAGCATGGGTTCTGAAACCAGTCAGACCTGAGTTGAGTCCCTGCATTGTTATGTGATCTTGATGAGGTCGATTCACATGCCTGAGCCTTAGGTTCCTTTTCTGGAAAGGGGGTAAATGATAATAGCCTCCATCAAGACACAGCTGTGAGAATTCAGTGAGGTCTTCAATGTGGAGTCCTTAACACTCAGCGTAGGGCATAATAATTGCTCAGTAAACAGGGCCTAAATGCTAGACTAATTTGAGTTTTCTTCTCTGTGTGTATTTGGGGAGCAGAATTATTACTTGAAATAAGTCTTTGTATTTTTAATCACAAAATAATGCCTGTCCACTGAAAAAATATAAACAGTACAGAATTATGTTAAGTAGCGGATGCAAGTTGACCTACTTCCCCTTCCCCTAACTCTTTAAATAACCACTGTTGACTGTTGTGGAGCCTTTCAGAATTCCACATACATACACATGTGTGCGTGCATGTTCACGTTTTGTTTGAGGAGGTAGTGTAAGATAATGGCTGAGATTGTAAGAGATGGCTGAGAGTGTAAGATAATGGTAAGATTCTTGAGTCACACAGGCCCAGGTTCTAGTCCTACCCCTGCCATTGAGTTGCTGTGAGATACTGGACAAGTGAGTTAATGTTCACTCTTAAGTCTCAATTTCCCTTTCTGTAAGTGGAAAAGTCAGGCAGTACCGGTGCTGTGCTTTGGTAAGGAGTAGCTGAATGGTGTGTGTGGAAGGATTAGCACTGTCGGTGTGGACGAAGGTCTCTGAACACGTAGTTGCTATTACTCTATATAGACATATACTTCATCTGTGATTTGTTTTTTATTGCACCGTGGAGATAAACTGCATTTATTTTTATGAATTGAAGGTTTACAGCAGCCTTGTATCAAGCAGATCTATTGGTGCCATTTTTCTAATAGCATTTTCTCACTTTGTGTCTCTGTGTCACATTTTGATCATTTTCACAATATTTCTTTTTCTTCTTTTTTATTATGTTCAGTTAGCCACTGTGTAGTACATTATTAGTTTTTGATGTAGTGTTCATTGATTCATGAGTTGTGTATAACACCCAGTGCTCATCACAACCTGTGCCCTCCTTAGTACCCATCACCCTATTACCCCCTGCCCCCACCCCCTTGCCCTCTGAAACCCTCAGTTTGTTTCCCAGGGTCCATAGACTCTCATGGTTCATTAACTTTTTCATTATAATTATATTTGTTATGGTGATCTGTGATTAGTGATTATGACTCACTGGCAGCTGAGATGATGGTTAACATTTGTTAACAATGCAGTATTTTTAAATGAAGATATGTACATCGCTACTCTTTTTTCTTAGACATAATCCTATTGTACACTTGATAAGCTGCAGTATTCTTTTCATATGTACCAGGAAACCAAAAAATTAATTTGACTTCCTTTAATGCGGTGGTCTGCAACCAAGGTCAAAACATCTCTGAGGTATACGTGTGTATTTATTTTAAGATTATAGGTAACACTGTTTTCTTTATAGCCTTCTGCAACTGTTCTCGTAGCTTAATAAGATGTCTTGAACCTCTTTCCAATCCAATACTTGAATTGTGACAGGCTTTTAATTCCTCATCCCTAAGTTTCTGCTTCTGAGAGATTCCTGGCTGCCTGTGAGTAACAAGAGCCACGCCCTCTGTGGTGCCCGGCCTCCCAGGCTCTGGAAGCAGGTAATAACCTTATCTACCCAGGAGGTGGCAGGCGGATTCCAAGAGAGGACAACAGGGAATGTGTGGGGTTCTTTATAACCTTTTACCTCTGTGACCTGTGCCCTTGGGACTTGGTGTGACTTCTGAGGTTGAATCTTGTTTCCCTCAAGGGGCCCTGTACCTGCTTTCATTCTTTCCTGGGGGTCCTCAGAGTTCGGGTTCTCCAGAATCCAAGCCTGTCTTAGAACCCAAGATCTTCATGTCATTGTTTTATAGAACCTGTTGTCTCTAATGTTTTTTTGATTATATTATAGTTTGTCATTTTTTTAAGGGAGTCCACTGGTTATGGTAATGGTTATTTCCGTTCCCCTCTTTCCCCACCATACATATACTGCTCATTAATTCCGGGATTTCCTCTCCTTTCAGGATCTAAGCACCCTCTCAGGATGAGCCTCTTCTCTATGCTCCACTAAAATGGAGAGTCCACTTTTCTTTTTTTTCTGCTCCAACCATGTCACAAAACTCAGACATCCTTTTTGCCCAAAGGTCCTTGGATTATTTACTCATGTGTATACCTGTTTCCTTCTTTATGAGAGCTGGTTCTGATCCTTGAGGACCATTTCCTTGAGAGATGACAGGCCTTAAAAGTTCCATTTGCAGAGGCAGTTATGGGAGAGGCCAAAGAAATGGCAACAGGCATGAGGTGAAAGGTCAGGAACAAGGTTGGTGATTTCTTTGACATAGGGTAGCTCTTGGCAAGGATCATAACTATATTAGGGCTAGTAATAATCCTTTTCCTCTCTGGCCCTTGGGCTATTGTCAGGATAAAGTGAGATAACATTCTGAAACCACTTTGTAACATGTAAAGCACTTTATAACCTGTTAGGTATTATAGTTAGCAAAATTACCTACAACCCACACATGCTGTGGCCAGAAGGGCACTGGATAGAAGGCAGGAGCCATGGGTCTGTTACCAACTTTTTCATAGAGAAGGGTTGATTAGCAGGGTTCCGTCTTCAACAAATTGGTTCAGTCATTTGTTGAACACCTACCTGTGTTAGGAATGGTTCTTGGGATGCAGAGGTGAATGAAAGAGACAAGGTATCCTGGAACTTATATT
Source organism: Spilogale gracilis (assembly GCA_004023965.1). NCBI lineage: Eukaryota > Metazoa > Chordata > Mammalia > Carnivora > Mephitidae > Spilogale > Spilogale gracilis. The sequence goes on along the minus strand of PITA01013857.1, from coordinate 49,970 downwards.
CAAGAGGAGAGACAGAAAACAAACAAGTAGATACACAAATAATAATAAAGAAGAAACACTTGAGGCTAATGATGGTGGATTGAACACCCTCGTGTCCTTTGGCTCCCTCCGGAAATCACACTACAATGACGGTAAAGAGATCTTTTAGAAAGGCCCTAAAGCCGCAAAGACAGAACAATACAGGATGCAATGTCAACAGAGTTTTGGAAGCTGGAAAGCAGATGAATGAGTGGTAAGTGGAAACCAAATTAGTAGACCCATGGAAGTGGAATCCTAAGCCAATTGCAGGAAAAGCGAGGACTTAACCAAATTTTTACCACACAGTCCACACAAAGCTCATGAATGGATGGCAACAGGTACCTTTGAAAACAGGTAAAGGCAAACTAACATAAGGAAGATTGGTTGAAAATTTATTTTAAAAAAATCCCCAGATCTCTTCCTTAGCTCCCCTCACCCAGGAAAAGACCTTCGTTTTATTCTTTGGAGAGGATAACACAGAGGGCCTTTGAAACATGGGACACTGGACATAGTTGGAAGAGGGATCAGCATGTAAAAAGGTGAGTAAAACAATGCTGGATGTTGACACCCCCTCTACCCACCCACTCCCTGGTCCTCTTCTCCATTTGGCTTCTAATTGACTGGTAGTCTAGCTTTCATCCTCTAGGCAAGAGATTAGAAGACTCATTTGTTTGTTTGTTTTTCTGGGAAATTTGATCAGCCCAAGAAGAAAAATCCTAAGTGTTGATGTTGAGGGTTCCCCCACTAGATGACCCAGCAGAATCACCCTACCATGAAGCCTAATTCTTGTGCTCATAGCTTTCATTCATTATTTTTATCTATGGAAGTTAGCCTCCAAGATGGTCCTAGTGATCTCACCTTCTAGTATTCACACTTTCATGTAATTCTCTCTCCCTTTCAGAAAGGGCTGAGCAAAAATGATGGAAGATCATGTTGATGATTAGGTTTATAAGAAGGCTGCTTTCTGTCTTGTCCACTCTTGCTTTCTTGCTTACGTGCGGTGGTGGAAGTCAGCTCTGTGGAGAGGCCCACATGGTGTGGAACTGAGGGAGGCCGCCAGCCCATGGCCAGTGAGGAACTGTGGGCCTAAGTTTAATAATCTTCAAGGACCTGAATCCTATCAACAACCACTTTGTTAGTTTGAATATTTTCAAACATGATCAAAAGTAGAGGGAATAGTACAATAGAACCTAATTTATCCATCACCCGGATTTAACAGTCATTGAGATTTTACCGTATTGGCTTCTTCTATTTCTTTTCTTTCTTTTTTTTTCCCATCTGCTTTTTTTTTTTTTTAAGATTTTATTTATTTGACAGAGAGAAACACAGCCAGAGAGGGAACACAAGCAGGGGGAGTGAGAGAGGGAGAAGCAGGCTTCCCGCTGAGCAGGGAGCCCGATGTGGGACCCGATCCCGGGTCTCCGGAATCATGCCCTGAGCCGAAGGCAGTCGCTTAACCAACTGAGCCACCCAGGCGTCCATGCCCCTTTGCTTTTAAAGCAAACCACAGAATCATGTCACATTACCTTTTTATGCTCTTTATATACCTTGAAAAAATTAGTTCCTTTCTTTCCCTTTAAGATGAATAAACAAACAAGAATTGCCAGGTATCTGATGAAAACTTCTAATATAAATTAATAGAGACCCATGCCAAAAAATTACCTTGGAGCAGGGAGATGAAAATTCCTCAGGAAGATCAGAGTGGATATTACAACCATGCAACAAAATCAAGAATAAAAGAGAATGCTTGGAAATGAAAAGGGATAGCAAAAAGGAAAAAATTACATGGAAGGGCTTGGAAGACAGACTTGAAATCTCACTGAAAGTGGAGCAAAGAAGTACAGAGATTAGGGTGTCTGGGGCACTCCATTGGTTAAGTGTCTGACTCTTCATTTTGGCTCAGGTCATGATCTCAGGGTCATGAGATAAGTCCTTCAGCTGACTTCATGCTCAGCAGGGAGTCTGCCTGAGAGAGTCTCTCTCCCCTTTGCAACCCCCTCTCTCTCACACACACTCTCTCTCTAAAAAAAGTGGAGAGCTGGGGGTGCCTGGGTGGCTCAGTTGGTTAAGCGACTGCTTTCGGCTCAGGTCATGATCCTGGAATCCCGGGATCAAGCCCCACATCAGGCTTCCTGATCAGCGGGAAGCCTGCTTCTCCCTCTCTCAGTCCCTCTGCTTGTGTCCCCTCTCTTGCTGTGTTTCTCTCTGTCAAATAAATAAATAAAATCTTTTTAAAAAAAGTGGAGAGCTGGAAAATAGGAGAGAAAGGAAAATTAGCAGGCCAGCATAAGACGTCCAATATGCCCCAAATAGTGGCTCTTCTAGAAAGAGAGAAGAGAGAAAATGAAAGCAAGGAAATAAACACAACATGTTTTAAGAAAATTCCCCAAACTGAAGGATAGTATTTTGCAGACGGAAAAAGCCCACTGAGTGCCTGGCACAAGAGGATGAAATTTTAAAATACTTGTGAGAAACATAAGGCACCTACAGGTTTCCAATGAGAAAAAGGCCACAAACAAGGAATCAAAAGTGTTTGGGGTAATTGTCCACAGGAACGGAAGCTAGAAGGCAATATTGTGATGTCTTGTGAATTCTGAATAAAGATATTTCCAGTCTCGAATTCCACATATACCCCTTCCCAATTAAGCATGAAGGTAGAATAATTTCTGACATGCAGAGCCCTAAAACATTTACTTTCTAAAGAAGCTGTTAGAGGGCATGAACCAAGGAAAAGAAAGAAGAGCAGAGAAGCAAAAATCCTCCCAGGAGCATCCTGGGGTCAGCTGTACACCTGGCATAAATGGCTACTAGTCCACATGGGGGCAGGTCAGAAAGTTCTGGGAGAGATTTCTTCAGGAAAATGAAATCTATATCTTGCTAATACCTCTGAAGGTATTGGCAAAGAATTTGGGTAGAATTAGTAATATGTATGTAGATAAGTAAGCAAATGAAAAATAAGGCAATTCTAGGGGATGGGAAAAAGTTGTGTGGGGTAGAAGAGTGATCCAAGTGTCCTACAGAACTCCACTATTTACGTAGTCACAATAATGTAAACGTTGAATATTCTAACACAGTTACTTTGTCGTTTATTTTAGAAGAGATTTATTTGAGAGAGAATGAGTGCAAGGGGAGGAACAGAGGGAAAGGAACCAGCAGGCTTTGCCTGGAGCCTGACACAGGGCTCCGTCTCATGACCCTGAGACCATGATCTGAGCCGAAATCAGGAGTTTGACACTTAACCGATTGAGCCACCCAGGTGCCCTATTCTAACAGTTATGATGTAATTGGGATGCTGAGTGGAAATGCGCATGTGCTAAAAGATGCTAAAACCTCATCTGCCATTGGGGGAAGTTAACAAATAAAATCTGATATGAGAAAATGAAGAAGTATAGTAATGTAAGCAAGTTTTTCTTAGAGACATGAAGGATATGTCATTACTTGAAAAGAGGTGAAAGCCCTTGCCTCCACGAAGGGGTAAATGTCCTGGGTAGAGTGAGAGGGTGAGGGATGCCATTTTTCATAGGAAACCGTTTGACTCGTTAAAGTATGTGCACATGTATCTTTCATGAAAATAACATAAGACAAAAATAGATGATCTCAGATTGTGGTAAATGCAGCAAAATCAGTAACTCGAGATAATGTGAATGAGTGTATCAGAGGGTGGCACTTTTGGAGCGGGTTGAGGAAAAAGTCCAGCAGGCAAATGAAATGTAAGTGACAGGCAATCTGAAAGATGAAGACTCGGCCACTGTGAGAAGTAGGGGAAGGGGACCCCAGGAAAAGGAAACATTCCTGCAAAGGCTCTGAGGCCAGAAAGATGAAGTGGGAGGGAGGGGGTATGGGAGAGGGAGAGGGAGAGGGAGGAGAGCTCAGACAGATGGATGAGTATCAGATCCCGCAGGGCCTTGCCGGCTGTAGGGAGGGTTGGAGATTGATTCCGGGAGCCAGGAGAAGCTTTTGGAGGCAGAAGTATCCTTCTCTGCAGAAACATGGAAACATGGCCTTAACCTTTTAAAAAGATTCCTTATATAAGTGTGTGTGAACATCTATCCGATGCCATTCGAACCGTTTTGTACGTACAACATTAAACTCATTAACACAGTAATGTGGAGACTTACGAGCCCCCCTTTTTCTCAGAAAACTAAAGTCTAGAGAAGTTGAGGTGCATGGTGTAAGCCTGAATTCAGACCCCGTCCCATGCCCTGCTGCCTTCCCGGAAAGCCCTCTGGCTGGTCCAGCAGAGCGTCAGGGCCAGATACAATGATTTGCGACCCTCTGAGCTTCCCAAGCACCTGGGGAGCTTTAATTAAATAAAAGACCCAAATGCGCTGGCATTTTTTAGAAGTTACTCAGGTGGCTCCAGAGTGCAGCCCGTGCTGAGAATCATTGGACTGGAGGCTTTCTACAATTCCCCAAGGTGTCACGATTGTGTCCTCGCACTGCCGTTTCTGCTCCAGGCCAGTGGACATGGGGAGAGCATGGGATGTCTCTTGGTTACCTCCAGCTCTTCCTCAGAGCCCAGGCATCCCACCTCTCCTCGGCCACGGCTCCGTCCCAGAAGCTGACTTTTCATACTGGTCTCTGCTCTCACACTCAGGCATCTGTTCCACCTCCGGTTCCTTTCTTTCCTCAGAACCTTGCCAATCAGTCTGTCCCTCCCTCCACAACTTTCTACACCCCCCCAGAACAGCCTACAGCATGGATCGCATGTCCTGCCCAGCATTCTCTTCCACAGTAGGGTAAGGGATTGAGACAGTGGAAGAGAATGTGTGCATCTCATTTTGAGAGGGAGTCTGGGGTCCCAGAGCTGGCTTCAGAAAACCATCTCGAGGAGGGTTGGCACATGACACCTTACATCTCTGGGCCTCCGCTTTTCTTGTTGTTAAGTGGGGAGAAGGCATCTGCTGTGCTGCTGCTGCTGCTTAAAGATTTTATTTATTTATTTGACAGAGAGAAAGTGCACAAACAGAGGGAGAGGGAGCCTGACACGGGGCTCGATCCCAGGACCCCGAGATTATGACCTGAGTCGAAGGCAGGTGCTTAGTTGACTGAGCCACCTACGTGCATCTCTGCTGTGCTGCTTTTCATAAACCTTTGAGAACCCCTGTGATCTGACCCTTACTCAATATTCTAGCCATCACTAAGCCCCAGTCACCCTGGCTTTGTGTTCTTTGTGCAAGTGCAGCTTATTCAAGCCTTGCACTGTGTTGAACCCTTTGCTTGGAGCATTCCTCATCCCCCTCCGCCACCTTCCCATGCCAGTGCTTGGCATGCATGATTCCTTTTTGGCATTCTGGTTGCAACTCAAATGTCACTTTGGACAGGCTTTTCCAACCCATTCATTCAAAAGTAGCTGCCTCTTCCCCATCTCGAGGTCATTCTCTACCCTTGACTCTGTCTTATTGTCTTCACAGCTCTTAGCCCTGCCTCAGAGTATCTTTGTATTAGTCTTCCTGTCCACTCTCCCACTGGAATGTGAGCTGCATGAGAGCAGGGATGTTGTCCTTGTTCACTGCTGTGTTTTTAGCACCCGGAACAGGGCCTGACACGTAGTAGGCCTCAGTAAACATTTGTGGGTTAATGAATGCTTACATTCACGGAAGGCTGAACAATGTAATGTCTGCTGTGACACTTCAGAGACTCTAGACTACAGTATGTGCATATTGGCTTTTTATTTAAAACATCTAGATTTGAGAGCAATATATTAACTTTCCCAACACTGTCTTCTTGAGGCTGATCCTAGTGCGGCCTCCCAGATAGCAGGGGACAGCGTCTGAGGAGAGGGAGCCTGAGATTTTACTGGAGCTCGGGACAGCCCCTCCTTGGGTAAGCTGCTGGTGGACGGTTGCCTGTGCCACACCCCCTCCCTCTCTGACCTCCTGTCTTCTTCCTTACCAGACATTAAAACCTTTGCCAAGTGGGTTACTGGACTGCCAGTACCGAGGACTTAGAGATCTTTGGCCCAGTTTCCTGGTCGAATGTGCAATTTGTAGATGAGAAATGTCCTCATTTCCTGTGACTAGAGAAAAAAATGAAAAAAAAAATGGGGCCAAAGTATTTAACCGCAGAAGGTAGAAAAAGCTAAAAAAAAAGGGAGAACTGACAAAAACCTGGAAGTAAGGAGCAGAGAAGTCTAAGGAAGTGGTTGGAATCTTGGCTGTGTCCTTCAGACACTCTGCAGGCCACCGACCCGTCTTCTTGGGCCACAGTGATCACCGCACACAACCATGCTATAGGAGATGTCTGGCCTGTGTAGTCAGATGAGAGTTTCTTAGGAAGGGGTACAAGAGCATCTTTTCCAGAAAGAGGAAGTGAAATAGTCAATGCCAGGTTCCCCTTTCCTGCTGGTCAGGCCCCCAAGTCAGGCTGAGCCAGCTCCCTCCACCCCTGTTTCCTGGTAGCGCTCTAGGCTGCTCTCTGTGTTATTCATTAACCAGGCACTAATATTTCTGTTTACCCATCTGTCATCCTACAGGGGATTCAGAGAAGTCTCACAATCTAACCAGCCACCCGGATCCTCTTGGCCGAGGCCCAGCGAGCCACATTTAGCCAGTGTTTATTGTGTCAAAAGTTCTGTGCCAGAGCCTTGTACTATATGTAGCCAGGGAGAGAGAACATTTTCTCAAACAGGATGTGTTCTGTCTGCCACTTGAGCATATGTGCCAGGAGGTCTGTCCAGTGATGTGCTTGAGCTGGCTTGCAAGAACTGATTATTAACCTCACTTGCCAGACCTACATTCAGCATCTTGATGTTGGTAAAAACCAGCCCTGGGGGGAGTATATATACCACAGAAATCGGCAAGTGCTAAAAATCAGGCTTTCACTGCTGTTACCCACTCCACCCCTCTCCCCAACCAATCCGGAAACCTAGTTGTTAAACATTTTCTAGCACACACTAGGGACATCTGTTTATCAAATAGATGTATGATAACTTTGAAGGGCCTCCTCTTGGCTTTTTGGTCCTTGGAAAGCCAATTCTAGTGAAGGAAGAAACAGCCCCCACTCTCAGGGAGCTCCAAGTCCAAACCATGCATGCTTGCTATGGTATGTTATGGTTCTTAGCTTTGGCATATGTGTTATCTCCTTGATCCTAACAAACATCTCCCTTCAGTGGTGGGCACAGATACCAGAGTGTTTGACTTAAGATGGAAATCAGACCATTCTGCTCTCTTGCTTAAAAACACTTGAATGGTTTCCCAAGCTCTTGGAATAAATTCAGACTTCTATTTATGGCCTAAAAGGTTTGTATGGTCTGGCCCCTGCTGACCTCCTTGACCTCATCTTCCATGACTCTCTCCCAGCCCACTGGTTCTCAAAGTGTGGTCATGGCCACCAGCTTCAGTATTACCTAGGATTGTTGGAACTACAACTCTTGCGTCTCATCCCAGACCTACTCATTCTGAAACTGTGGGGATGGAAGATAGTAATGTGCTTCAGCAAACTCTCCACGTGATTCTTATATATGCCCAAGTTTGTATACAACTGCTCAAGCCCCGCACTGGCCTTCTGTCAGCCTTTAGGAAGCTAAGGTTTTCTCCCTCCTCCCTCCCTCTGCATCAGCAGTTCCTTTTTCCAGAGAGCTCTTCCCATGGGCCTTTGTATGGCAGCTTCTCATCATTCAGCTCTCCACTGAACATCACTGACTCAGGAGAATCTGCTAAACTCCCTTAACCTCTCGTTAGACTTTCTCCCATGTTCCTATTTTAGTCCAGTTGTAAAAATCATTTGCCACATCCTGAAATTACCTTATTTGTTTACTTGTTTATTAATAATTTTTTCGTATTGAAATGGAAGCCCCAAGAGGGCAGGTACCTTGTCTGTTATGTACCCTGTATCCCTAGTCCTTGGAAAAGTACCTGGCTCATAGTAGGTAATGAATATATATTTGTTGAACAAATGAATTATTAATTTCCCAGTGAAGAAATGGGCTGTATATCAAGTGACTTTTATACAGACCAACTACTTGTGAGTGAGTAGCAAAAGCTTCACCCTGAAAATCTCAGACTAGGTCGGGAGATTTTTTTCTGCTTTTTGATTGGCAAAGAGCAGCTGTGTTTCTGAAACCCTGGGAATCTCTGAGCTGGAAGGGGGTTAGCAGTTAACTGGTTCAGCTCTCACCAGATGTGTGTTTCTTCAATGTCCCAGGATGGGTGTTTTCTATCTTCCTCTTAAGTATTCCTGGAACTGGGGAGTGACTTCCTTGTTGAGTTAGCTCAGTTGCATTTAAACAGCCCTGACTGATTGAAAGGCAGCTCCCTGCCTCTTCTGCCCATGGTCGTTGTTCTCCATGGAGCTACATAGAATGCATCTTCCATGTGATGGACCTCATCTAGGTTCAGCCACGTATCTGGCATTCTCTTACTTGCTTCTCAAGAGTCAGTGAAAAAAACAGGCACTTTGGAGAAATGCAGACCTGGAGTCATACTCTCTCTCACTTGTTGACCTTGGATAACTGCCTTAATCATCTCAGGCTACCTCTCTGGAACAGTGTCTGGCTTTTATTACATGTCACTGTCATCAGTCATCATCATCATTATATGGTTTCAAGTCTCTAAAACATTTTGGTTAATTCTTCTGGACTTGATTCCTTGCGTTAATGTCTTTTTTTCCCCTTTTTCAAAGATTTTAAGTTACGTCTACACCCATGTGGGGTTCAAACTCACAACTCTGGGATCAAGAGTCGCACTCTCCACTGACTGATTTGGCCAGGTACCCCTGAGTTAATGTCTTTTTAAAATATGCTGCTCATAGGGCACCTGAGTGGCTCAGTTGGTTGGGTGTCTGACTCTTGGTTTCAGCCCAGGTTGTGATTTCATGGGTTGTGGGATCCTCCGACTCCTCACTCAGTGGGAGTCTGCTTAAAAGATTCTCTCCCTTTGTCCCTACCTCCACTTGACCCCCACTTTCTCTCAAAACAATAAAAAATGTTCCTAAAAAAAATAGCTGCTCAGATGCTGAACATGCTACTGATTAAGACCTCAGTGAAGTGGAATTATTCTCAACTTGTTTAGACTCTATTTCTTTTAATGGCACCCAAAATCAAATTTGCTTTTTTGGAAAGTGTACTACATGCCAGATATGTGGTTAGCAGAAAAGCCCAGATTTCTTTCTCACACATTACTGTCAAACCATCCTGTATAGTTGGCTAATATGTGATTTCCATCATTTTAAATTTCTGCTTACTATATTTCCTTTAAGCAGGTATATATCTGTGTTTCACTAGGGATGGCTTTCTTAAAGCTATGTGTTACTGTAAAGTTTTTCAGCAACTTTTTTTTACACAGTCTAACTGGAACTTCCGAATAGTCCTGGGAGGCGTACATCATCCTTGTGATTCTGATTTGGGAATAGAGGTAGCATGTGGGGACTTGCTCCAGGCCAACCAGCTAGGAAGCAGGACCAACAGTGAAGTCAGGGCTCTTACACCAGTCCAGTGGTGTTTGAGGAAGGAGAACAGAGAAAGTGAGCTCTCCATTGGGTGGGAATAAGGAAAGTCCTTCTGGAGAAAGTGAATATTGTATGGGGTATTATGCAAGTAGAAAAAGTGAGCAGAAGTTGAGGGAGTATGGGGCTGCAGTGGGAGGAACTTTGAAGCAGGAAGGGTCTCTGAAGGATGCCTTCCTGGACAGACTGAGCCTCCGAGCTGGGGCAGCAATTCCTTTCCTGAGCTGCCTAGCATGATCAGCAGGGAGCTTTTCAAAGCTCGTGTGCTGTCCCACCCCCAAAGACTCAGTAGATTGGAAGGGGCCACGTGTACTATTTTTGTACCTTTTGCATGCGATTCTGCTGTATAACCTCTCTTGCAGACCACTAGGCTGGGGCTAGGATCAGTTAACAAGAGAGAGTGGCCTAGGGGTCCTTACTATGGATAAATGAATTAGGAAGGTGGGATTGGGCAAGGAGATAGGATAGAAGTAGGCAATGGAATGATAGGATAGGAGTTCTTGGAGCCAAAACTTTTGACAATAGGAAAACACTGGAGATTTCTAAGTGGAGGGTCATGTGTTTTAGGTCTCTGAAATACACCTGATAATGTTAAGTCAGGTTTCATCCCTCACCCTCTTTCTAGGTCCCGTCTCTGTTCACCAATGGAAACAGGATTCTACCGGCCCCCTCCCTAACTCCACTCATTACACCCTGACCTTAAAATACTTCTGTGGTTTCACATGCATCACCCTCTCCCTGTGCTGCTGAGTCGGCTTTTTCATTGCATGTTCACCCTCCCCGAACATGTAGAAAAGCACAGAAATTGTGGATACTCGCTTTAGAGTTTTACCATCTTTATTTTCAATCTACCAGTCCAGGTTGTCTACTCCTGTGCTAGTCAGTGTTGACCTCTGACTGACCAGGTCGTGTCCTGACCTGTGTGGGGGTGCCACAGAGGGAGAAGATGAGACCCAGACTTCAGGCAGGTTTAATACGGGGAGACAAGATACACACGTGATGACTGGAGCATACTTACAAAGCAGCAGGTCAGAGCAATACAGTGCGAACCTAGATCATTAGAAGTCACAGTTCCCAGTCCTCCCTCTTAGTCCTCTTGACTCATAATCTTTCTGAGGCTTCTTTGACCTTATTTGGTGTTCTTGTCCATCTCTTTCCCGTTGTCTCCTTTCTAGTGTCCACAGCTTGACCAGTGTTGAGGTATTGTTTCAAAGTGCGTAGCAAGATTGCTTTAGGACTCTGCTTCAGCCCTCTCAGCCCCAGCAACCAGCTATCTCACAAGGACTGCATCTGTGTCAGCTACATTGTTCCTGAAACCCTGGTCTAAGAGTGCTTCTAGGCCTAACCATTTCTCCTTTTGTCCTGGAGCTGTGCTCCTTTGGGAAGAAAACTTGAGCCAGGAAGGGATACCAAGCTGCCTGGAGAGATTTTTACAGCCTCAGTAGTGGCTCGGGCTGAGGATTTCTGACCATGGACATGAACCCTGCTGTTCCCCCTCTCCCAGCCTGTTCCATGTCTGTGTCACCCAGAGTGCCTCCAAAGGTCCAGGATACCCTTAGTCTGTGGTGAAGTCAGAACTCGGAGCTCCCTCTGCTTGACTCACACCCCGGTCCACATTTGTCCCCTCTGCTGTCTCTCGGCCTCTGCGCCCCAACAGGGAGGAGCCCTGATGCCGCAGGATCTGCAACCCCTTTCCGAAGGCTCTGCGCACAGCTGATGAAGAGAAATAGAAAAGCAAGGGGTCCAGACTGGCATTAAGGGAGCTGAACACCACGGCTTCAGCCCTCCAGCGGGGGCTCTTCTTTGTGAAAAACCCCACCAGGTGGGATATGTTGTAAGGCCCGAAGCACACTAGGAAATTAAGGAGTGTCACGACAGCCAGCCCCACAGCTCTGCGCCGCCTCTGGGCCCCCACGTGGGGCTGGGTAAGCATGATCCACACAAAGCGCCAGTAGCAGAAGATGGTGATCACCATGGGGACAAGGAACAGGAAAAGGCACAGCTCCAGCCGCACAGAGAGCACCAGCTTCAGCTGATTATCGTTGAAGTTCTCGTAGCAGGTGATGCCGTCTCCATCCGTGGCATTCTGGGTTGAGTTCCAGTACTGACCGATGATCACAATGGTGCAGTGACCGAAGGACATGACCCAGGCCACCACGGCGGCGATCACTCCGTACACCGGCTTGCGGGACAGCTTGTACTGCACGGGGAAAGCCACTCCCAGGTAGCGCTCGATGCTGATGCCCGCCAGGAGCCACGTGCTGCAGTAGATGCTGCTGTAGAAGCCGAAGCCTGTGAGGGCACAGAGCAGCTCGGGCAGATACCAGCGGAAATTGTACGCAGCCTCAATCATCTTGAAGGGCAGCAGCAGCAGCAGGAGGAGGTCCGCCAGCGTCAGGCTGAGCAGGAGGATGTGGACGGGGGCAGGGTGGGGCTGGCGGACCCGGCCCACGAAGGCCCGCAGGGCCAGGAGGTTGGCGGGGAGACCAGTGAGGAAGATGACGATGTAGGCCATGAGGATGAGGGAGTTGCGCCAGTTGATCATGATGGCTCTGGAAGAGGATGGAAAAGGGCAGGGTCAGGAGGTTCTACTCCCGGCCTGCGGCACCCCCACCCCCAGCTCTGTTCAGGATGGGGACATCCTCCCCGGTGCTCTCCCCTTCCCAGGCCAAAGCTTTCTGCTGCCACTGCTGCTTGCTCACACCACCTGCCAGAACTGCCCAGAGCAATTATTGACTTTGCCTGGGGCGGGATATTAAGCAGTTATTACGTTTGCCATCATGTGTCTCTGGGGGGGACCAACCCTTGGCTTTCTCTTTTTCTCCTCACAGATACAGGAAGTTACTGTTATCAGCTCCCACTTTTCCTTAAGTTCTTTACTCAATCAGAGATCTGCGGAGAGAAAAGCAAGCCTCATCTCACAAAGGGAGGGCTGTGAGCTATCTTTCGGGAGAACCCAGGCCATGAGACCCAGTGCCGGCTCTCCACCGGACCCGCCACACGCCCAGGAAGCAGGTGCCTGCCCCCCCCCAACCCGTCCCTCTACCTCGCCTTCCTCTCCTTTTGCAGAACACAGATTTTCCTCCGCCTTTTTCTCCCCTGACCAATGCTGAACTCTGGGACTATTATTAAAAAGAGGAAGCTAATGAGGTGTAGGGGAGGGGCAGTGGGGAGGAAGGGTGAGCCTTCTTTTAGGGCTTGTTCCCGCAAAGTCTTTAGAGCATATTCAAGAAAGCCTAGTGTTTTCGACTATCAACAGAAGAACTCTTAACAGGGTCACTCAGTTTCCACTTGGCTTATAACCCTTGCTGCCCAAACACAGCCCAGCCTGTCCATCCTCTCTTTGGGCTTGAGGTCCCGGTCTGTTTCCTTGATCCCACCTCCACTGGCTCCTGTCTCCAGGTATGAGCCTCACATCCAGTTTCTCACAGACTCCTGGCAGCCCCCCAGAACCTCCCCCTCCACTCCAGATCCTAGCTTCACTTCCCAGAGCACAAGCACTGAGCCAGCTGCCTTGCCTTGTCTTCAGTCCAGAGAGATGGCTTCTTGGGATTAGTCCTCAAGGGAAGTCTGAAAGCTTCTGGAAAAGAGGAACAGGGCTTTAGCCACTGCTACTGCCCATTTCAGACAGGAAAAAATTGTAAGGAACCTGCTGGTAGAAAGCTTTTATACTAGCACAAGTCATGTGACCAGAGAGAGGAAGGTCAGTAATTGAACACTGTCTCCTCTCAAGCCTGAAGGATGGGGCACCTGCCAGCATCTTCATTCTCCCCCCTAGAGATCCATGCTCTGACTTCCAAACCTAGCTTCTCTGTCCCTGGGTCCTGAATTATTTTTTCATTCCCATTTTTTCCCATTGTTCAAGTCAGATGATCTTATCTTCTCTTTTCTAGGCAATTTCTTTTGTAATTCTTCTCATTTTCAGAAAAGAAGTTTCCTCTTTTCCTTTTAGTCTTCAATTTTTTTTTTCTATGTGGTCTCCTGTGCTCTGCCCCGAACAAGTTTCTTTTGCCCTCTTGGTTGAGGCAGGTGGGTTTCTCCTAGCCTGAGTCTTGCTGTGGTGGAAATAGCATGGGATTTAGAGTCATGCAGATGTTGACTCAAACCCAAGTCCCTTCACTGGGACCTTGGGGCCAGATGACTTTTCTGAATTTTAACTTCCTTTTTGGTCAAGTGAGAATGGGAATACTTACCTCCCAGGGTTTTGGCAAGGTGTGGATGAGGTAGCATGTATAAGGCATACGGGCCAGCACTGAGCACTTAGTGGGTGCCCCTAACTGGAAGCCTGCTGGCAGCCTTCGAGAGAATGAGCCACTTGCTGAAATATACAGAGGCTGAAGGCACTGACGTGCCATCTGCCTTGCAGGAGTGTCAGGGATTCAGGAGACCGGGTGTGCCTATGTCGCTCTTTATAGGGGAGTTGTGCTCAGGCTCCTGTCTTTCCCCCATGTGTTCCCTCTCCCTATGGGCTAGGTCCAGCCTCTGAGCCACCTTTGTTCCTTCCTCACTTTTCCCCCTTTGTGGAGCTCCAGGATAGAAACTCCTCGATTACTGTCCAAATATACACGTCTGAAGAAACAAAGTCAGAACACTTTTTCCTCTTGACCTAGGGAATGGCTCTCCATTTGGCCATCTGTGGCCTGATCCCTGCTCTCAGAATTCTTCCCCTGCACTTATACTTACCCCATGTTGTTTGCTCAGTCAGTCATTGGTTTTGTAGCCTAGAACACCAGGATCCAGAAATATTAATATTTAGCTTTTCTTTCTCTTCAGCTCTACCCTCCACTAGAATCAAGGAGTTTGATCTTTGCATTTATCTCCTCCTGGCACACACATGTAGTTCCCAGATAAACAGGAGAACTAAGGAAGAGACCATTCTCTGTTGTTGTTGTTGTTGTTGTTGTTGTTGTTTTTTTGAGACCGTTCTCTGTTGCTTGCTACCAAATGTATTTGCGTTGTTTTGCTTTTATGATTTTCTGTAACTATTCATGAAGCTCTGGATTTAAGCAGAAACTTCTGGCACATAGGTGTTGAGGAGTAGGACCACTGCTTTATCTCTGCGTGTCCTTCCCCTGCCCCACACATTTCTCCTGTCACTGTGGCATGTCACCTGTGTTCAAGGGGTCCCAGTGAACCCCCTCCTCCACATTTGGGATAGTTATGAAGGTAACATAATAAAGGAAATTTTGAACTCATGACTCATAACACCCACCTATGTCACAGGAAAAGGAAATGCAACCTCTCAGCCTAAATTCAAGGGCTGAGCTTTCACAAAGGCGATGTCTTTCACAATCCCTTCCAAGTTGTTTTCTTTCATCATCATTACAACCCAGCTTTAAAATAGGAAGTTGAGCCCATTATTTAAAATTACGTATAATCACTTTCTCTACTTCCTTATTCACTGCTCCCATCCCCTGTATCCCTGTTTTTCCATAGGACCTGCTCATCCTAAGATTAGCAGTGACCTCTATGCTAGTGAATTCAGTGGACATTTTCTTCCTCTTTTATTAGCCTTCAACACAGTTCCCATAGCCTTCTTGAAACATTCTCATTCCATGAGTTCTGCTATATTATGTTCTTCTGGTTTCCCAGCCTTTTCCCAGGTTACTTCTTAATGACCTTGACTAGCCCACCTTTCCCTGGTCATCCCCTAAATGTTTGAGTCCCTTAAGACTTGGTTTCAGGTTCTCTCTTATCCTGGTTCTATGCTCTCTCTAATCTTATTATGCATTTCTATAGTGCTAATTACCATCTTCATAAACCCCAGTTTTGAATCTATTCTGGGCTCCCATGAACTTTAACATTCACGGGTCCAAATGCCTGGCAGACATTGTCATTTGGTTGTCTCCCAGGCACCTCAAATTCAGTGTGTCCAGAGCTGACTTTAGACCTCCACCAAATGAGGCCTCCTTCCATAATTCTCTGTGCTGGGGCATGGGATCTCTTCCCATTCCATCCCCTGAGCCATAATCTTGGAGTCAGCACCAATACTGTCTTTTCCCCTCAGTATAGCCCCACATGCTTCTCAGAGCCCATTGATGGCATCTATCTATCTCCATCTCCATCATCCCATCCCAATGTAAGCCATAGTCTGTTACAGGATGTGGGCAGGGGCTGTGATGGCTCCTTCTCAGCTACTCACACCCTGACTATTTATTCTCCATATTGTAGTTATGGGGTTCTCTGAAAAATGTCAAGCCAGGTATATCACCTTCTTGTTTAGAACCCTCTCTGAGGTTTCTTATTGCCTTGAGGATGAACTTCAACCCCCCCCTCCTTTTAAAAAGATTTTATTTATTTGACAGAGAGAAACACAACTAGAGAGGGAACACAAGCAGGGGGAGTGAGAGAGGGAGAAGCAGGCTTCCCGCTGAGCAAGGAGCCTGATGCGGGGCTTGATTCTGGGATTTGATCCTGGGACTCTGGAATCATGACCTGAGCCGAAGGCAAATGCTTAACGACTGAGATACCCAGGTGACCCAAACATCAAAACCCTTCACAAGGCCCTTAAGGCTAGCCTGGCATGGCCCTTGCCAACTTCCAGCCTCAAGTCCTAGCTCTCTTCTCTCTCCTTGCTCTCTAAGCAAGACCATCTCTTACTTCCATGAATGTGCCACCTTTCCTCTGCCAGGGGCTCTTGACCAAGCCTCTGCCTGCAGTGTTCTTTATTTCTCATAACCCACTCTGCCTCCCTGCCCTGGCTCCAGCCTTCTTTCAGATACCCACCTCCTCATTAAGAAAGCCCTCCCTGACCTCCTAGGTTCAGCTAGATTCTCTTATTGGATGTTCTCAGAGCACTGTGGCTGAATTGTATTCTGTTTCATAGATATTTTATATTTTATATATCCTTTCACCTGTTAATAGACATTTGGTTTGGGGGTCTTGTTTTTTGTTTTTCAGTTTTTGGTTAGTGTGAACAAAGCTGCTATGTACATTGTTGTTTAGGTCTTTGTGAAGATATGTTTTTAATTCTCTTGGGAAAATACCTACATTAGCTGGACTGTAGGGTCAACTTTTTGCTTAACTTATAAAGAAACTGCCAGTTTTCCATTTTTATTCCCACCAGCAATATACGAGAATTCCAGTTTCTCCACGGCATTATCAATCCTTGGTATTTGTTAGTCTTAAGTTTTTGGCATTCTAATTACACGTGGTGTGGTATCTCATTGTGGTTCTAATTAGCATTTAATTAGCATTTCCCTGATGACTGTTGATGTTGAACATGTTTTCAAGTACTTATTGGCCATCTGTGTGTCTTTTGTGAAGTGTCGGAATCTTTTGCCCGTTTTAAAAAATGAGATTATTTTCTTATTACTGAGTTCTCGGAGTTCATTATTATGCTCTGGGTACTGATCATTTGTTAGATATAAGTATTCTGTTTTCTCCCACTATATGACTTGTGTTTCTGTATTTTTAATTGTCTCTTGAAGAACAAAAAGAATTTTGAATTTTGGTAAAGTCTAACTTTGATAAAGTCTAATTCATTTCATTTTCCTTTTACGTTTTCTGCTTTTATATCCTAAGTAATCTTTACTTACCTATGTAGTTCCAGACTTTCTGTTTCTGAATTACCTTGATATGTTTACTGCAAATGAATTGATTGTATCTGAGTGGATCTGTTTCTTGAGCCTCTGTTCTGTTCTAGAGATCCTTATGTCTTTTCTTTCCTCATTTCCACACATCTCGGCAGCTGTAGTTTTATAATAAGTTTCGAAATCAGGAGGTGTAAGTTCTCCAGCTTTGCTCTTTTCTAAGATCGCTTTGGCTCTTCCAGGTCATTTGCATTGCCGTAGAAATCAAGTTCTACAGAGAAGCCTACTAGAATTTTGATTGGGATTATGTTGAATCCATAGATCAATTTGGAACTGTGGACACTGGGATCACATTGAGACTTCCCAATTGGGAAGGTAATATATCTCCATGATTTAGGTGTTTGATTTCTTTCATCAGGAGAGAGCTTTTACACATCTCTTTTCTTACATTGATTTCTAAATAATTTATTTTTGGTGCTCTTGCAGATATAGTTTTTTTTTTAATTTTTGTTTTCTAATAATTTGTCATAGCATCTTTTACGATTCCTTCACAGCACATATCTCAGTGTGTTATAATCCATTTATTGTGTGAGGATTTGCTTAATGTGCATCTCCCTTAGACTTTCTCCACAAAGACAAGGGAAATGGCTGTTTTGCTCACCATTGTATCCCTAGGGTCTGGCAGAGAGCCTGGCACATACTAGAAACTTGATAATTATTTCCTGGATGATGTGTGGATGGATAAGTGGAAGAACTAGAATGGAGAGAAATTGATTTTCAAAAGCATGGAGATCTTTGTTTCCAGCTGCCTCGTTTTATCTTCTGAGACTGTCCTAAGAAATCCCAGGCAGGAATCACTTGAAAGCTCTTTCGTAGGTTAAGACACTCCCATTGCTTTTGCGGGAAGCTGCCAGGATATTATTCCCTCATCACCAGCATTGATAAATCAGGATAATATACCTTTACAGCCTAGATTCTGCTTGAAAGATATGAGGACATTGTGGATAAAAAAAAATCGAAAGTGACGGGGAATGCAGGACTTCACCAGTAGTGACACTAATGGTAAATAAAGAGCTGTCGTTTCATTCATTCATTCATTAATTGATTGATTCATTCAATAAATATGTGTCTGTTCCCTCGAACGTGGTGGGATCTGTGCCAAGCACCAGGATATCAGGGTCACAAAGATAAACACGGACTCACAGTCACAAAGGGTGGTCATATGCTGGTGGAGGGAGATTGGCAAGAGCGAGCAAATATGCACGTGGGAGTCATTACACGGAGAGAGACACTGAAGGAGACGAAGCCAGGCAGTGGCAGGGAGAGTGGTCACCACATGGCAGGGACTTCTTTGGCCAGAGGCATCAGAGAAGCCATCTCTGCAGTTACTGCTAGCTGACGCCTGAGAGGTTGAGCTGAATTCTGGGGTTGGCCACTGTGAAGTTCCGCAGAGGAGGGGTCTGCCCTGGAGAGCTGGCAAGTGTGCAAGAAGGCAGAAAACAACTTGAAGGGGGGAGGAGAGGAACAGAAAGGCCTGCATGACTGGAACGTGGTAAGCCAGGGCCATGACAGTGGAAGACTAGATGGATTTCAATAGGGACTTGGGATTCCATCCGTGAGCAATGGAAGTCACTTCTGGGCCATAAGAGGAGAGTGATGTGATGAGATTTATGATGTGAGAGGCCGGGTGCTGCTGTGTGGGGAGTGGTCTCCAGGAGGATGAAGTTAGAAGCAGAGAGAGAAAAGAAATGCATTGCGGACATTCAGGGAAGGACCGATGATGGCATAGATTCAGGAGAATGTAGCAATGTAGGCAGAGAAGATCAGGATTTGGGATTGGTCACTTTAAATAAATTCCACTGCATGAAGAGTACAGGATGCCAGGGAGGGAACTCTTCTGGGGAGTGAGAGAGATGGTTGTAGACCTGTGGTTTACATCTAGGGGGACTTTGAGATGTCAAAGAGATTGTTTGAGATTGTTCTCCAGGGCCAGCACAGTTCACCCTTCCTTCCATTTCCTTTTTGAGTCCCTGCAGCAGCCCTGTGAAGGTGTGGAGGTGATAGTTGAAGACCCCCACCCCTTTGCGTGTCCTCTTTTAGTTGCCACTGGCCCAGCCTTGCCCGCGGTTCCAATCAATAGCAGTGTCCTCCAGTTCTGCAGCCTTACCACCTCCATTCCCAGCGTTGCTGCACCGCTGAGTAGGAGGAACAAGGGGACCAGCTCAGACCTAGCTTCTTGGGAGTATTCTTCAGGCCTATCCCTGTTGGCCTCCTCGGTGGGCATCATGGGTTTTGTGGCCCACTGCTGATAATCATGCCCCCGACCTCCCTCTGCAGAGACCTCTCCTTTCTTCACTCTGTCTAGCTGTTTGCTGTTCATCAGGTTCCACTTCTAGCCAATAATACTAGCTGTAGTCCTGGATAATGGTCCCCCCGCCCAAAAGATATCCACGTTCTAATCTCTGGAACCCGTGAATGTTACTCTATGTGGCGAAAAAGACCTATCCGGTGTGATGAAGAAGCTTACAACGGGGAGGTTATCCTGGATAATCTGTGTGGACCTTAAAGCTGATCACAGATAATGTGTCAGAAGGAGGCAGAGGGAGATTTCAGACAGTAAGGGGAAGACAGCATGATCACCAAGCAGAGACTGGAATGAGGTGGCCATAAGCCAAGGAATGTCACAGCCACCAGGAGCTGGACGAGGCAAGGAGAGGGTTTTCCTCAGACCAATGATACTAGTTTTGGACTTCTGGACTCCAGAACTGTGAGAGATTCAATTTGTGTTGTGTTGAGCCACTATGTTGGTGAGAGTGTGTATATAACAGATTTAGGAAGTGGGTACACCAGCCAACATTTACCACTTATTCTGTGATACTGTGTATCAGGTACCATGCTAAGTTCATCTTACAAATGTTCTGTGACACAGACTCATAAGCACAGAGAACAAACGGGTGGTTGCCAGAGGGCAGGGGATGTGTGGGGATGGATGAAATGAATGAAGGGGAGATTAAGAGGTATGAGCATGCAGTTATGAAATAAATAAGTCATGGGGATGAAAAATACAGCATAGGGAATATAGGTAATAAAGAAAATTCTGCGAGTTTGGCACACTCATCCCCTTTCTGTAGATGAGAAAACTGAGGTATAGGGGGGTTAAATAATTTGCCTAAAGTCAGCTGGTAAATGGAAGAGCTGAACTATGGAACTTGGGAGCCAGACTGTCTTCATTCACCATTGGACTCTGCTCCTCTTGTGCCTGGGGAGGAGGGGTCCAAGTGAGAACCGGCTCCCCCAGTGGCCCCTAAAAGTCCTATAGATCCCACACAGGAGGATACAAAGACAGAGGCAAGGGTGTAAGATCATGTCATCTGCTTCCCACAGGGAGTGTCGGCATGATCACCAGGCTTCCTGCTTTTGGCCTTCACTTTTTCCCTGAACCCACGAGGGATGACCTTCCACACCAGTTTCCTAGGATCCTGGCAACTCTCAGCCTTTCATATGATCTAGTTCATGCTCTCACCCCAGATCCTGGACACTGCATCTCTCTTCTCTCTTCTCTCTCTCTCTTTTTAAGATTTTATTTATTTACTTGAGAGAGAGCGAGCGAGCAAGCATTGAGCAGAGGGATAGAGGGTCAGAGGGAGAAAGAGAAGCAGATTCCCCTTCTGAGCACAGAATCTGATGTGGGGCTCTATCCCAGGACCCTGAGATCATACCTGAGCCGAAGTCAGATGCTCAAGCAACTGAGCCACCCAGGCACCCCCATCAGACGCTGTCATCTTTCATCCATCCTTCCTTCCCTGTCTTTAACCATTTTTGGAAATAGAGGGGAGTAGAGGGGAGGGAGCATCTTCTGTTGCTCTCTGCATAATTTTTTATGTCATTTAGCACTTATGAGCATGAATGCTTATAAAGATCTGGATTTGATGGTGAAATAGGACTCAGAACTTGGGAGGAAACTATTCCTTTATTCCTGGAATCTTGACGAGGTAGTCTGACCCCCCCCACCCCTCTTCTGTATCTGCTGTCCCTACAAAACTGACCTTCAGACCAAGAGCAGGACTGAAAATCTCCCCACCCTGAGTCCTCTTGGCTACACACAGCTTCTAGCTGAGACACCAGATAGCTTTCAGGGGCTTAGGCCTCCTTCGAAACAGGAGAGGGCAGCTGGCTTAGATTGCCTTTCAGTGTTGACCCTGAGCAAAGGAGGAAGAGCAGAGAGTCTTTAGAAATGAAAGTGGTACAGATTTCCTCAGTAAAACTGGATGTGGTTGCAATCAGGTGCTGGCTGATCTTGCAGAAACTGCACTGACTCGGGGCCAAACTGATACTCTGTGTTCCTTTTCCCAGCCCAGCCTTCCCTCTGCTTTCCTCCTCTTTACCTGCCTCTGTCACATAGGCTACTCCTCTTTCCTCTGCTAGATGTGGCATCACCGGAGCTACCAGGCTTTCTGTGGAGTTTGCAGAATCTCAGGAAAACTCTGATTACACCACTGATCCTCCAGAGGCTTGGGGGAAAGTATCAGAAACTCTTGGGTGGAGAAAGCAGTAGTACATGCGGTTTGATCATTGGAATTTCCCAGGAGAAAGGAAAGCCCTGGTTTTCTTAATGCAAACTGTAGAAAGTAGAGTTTCTGTTTATCAAAAGCGGAATTGGTTAAAAATAGATTGAGAAACAGTGATGCAGTTGATGTAATACTTTACTACTAACTCTCAGAGACATTTATATGAACTCAGGTCTTCTGCATGTTGAGCACCACAACCCCCGCCCCCACCCCAAGCTCCTTCCATTCCTCGCCAGAGGAATTCAGAACCCTCCGTGATCGGTGAAGCTGTTGAGATGAGAATGGGATGGTAGCGTGCAGATGGGGTCTTGGTTTTCGGGGTTTCCCTCTTTTCCTCTGGGCCCTTGCTCTGCCATGATAGGAAGCCACAGTGAATTAGCACCTTAGCCTCCCCTTGTGTCTCAAGAGGTCTTTGTCACACATATGGCTAAAAGCCTTACATCTCACATGAGCCTAGAAACCCAAACCACAGAGGCTTAAACACACATAGGTTTCTTTTCATCACATCACATGCAGCAGACAGGCCTGGGGCAGCCCTCAAAAGCCCTGGCTTCTAGCTTTCTGCTCCACCATCCCTAGATTTGATTTGCTGTTTCATGACCTTACAAAGCATCTATATTCTGAGCAGAAAAATAGGGGGTGGAGAATAGAAAGAGCAAAGGGACATGTGAGCTGAATCTAGACCTTGAGAGGCTTTATTTTGTAGAGCAGGTTTAGGTCTGCAGCAAGATTATGCAGAAGGCACAGAGATTTCTCTTATGCCCCACGCAGGCATAGCCTCCTACATTATCCACATCCCTCCCCAGAATGTTACGTTCATTACCATTGATGAACTGAAGTTGACAGATCATTATCACCCAAATCTATCCCTTTTTAAATCAAGAGAACAGCTTTTCTGGAAGCCCTACTCAGCAGACTTCTTATTTCTTCTTGGCTAGTCCTGTATCTCATGATAACTCCTGGTTACAAGGGTGTCTGGGAAAGTGATTGTTAAACCGGACATTTTCTCCAACCTGACAAAATTGGGTAAGGAAGGAGGGGAGAATGCCAAAATTATAGGAATCGTGAATAGCACATATGGAGAGGAAAAGCAATTCTAAAACTAAAATATCTATCATGACCATAAAAAGGGGTAAAATATTACAAAGCAATCTACATATTCAATGCAATTGTTATCAAAATACCAACAGTATTTTTTCACAAAACAAAACAAATAATCCTAAAATTTGTATGGAATCACAAAAGACTCTGAATAACCAAGGAAACCTTGAGAAAAGAGGAAAAAGTTGGAGATACCACAATCCTATATTTCATGACTGCTACAAAGGAATACTAATCAGAATAGTGTGATACTGGCACAAAAATAGACAGTAGATCAAAGGAACACGAGAGTCCAGAAAGAAATCCATACTTACATGGCCAGTTAACCTACATCAAAGAAGGCGAGAACATACAACGGGGAAAAGACAGTCTCTTCAACAAATGGTCCTGGGAAAATTGGACAGCTACATGCAGAAGAATGAAACTGGACCACTTTATTACACCATACACAAAAATAAATTCAAAATGGATGAAAGACCTGACTGTGAGACCTGAAACCATTAAACTCCTAAAATAAAACATAGGCAGTAATATCTTGGACATCACCCTTCACAACATATTTATGGATATGTCCCTTTGGGTGAGGGAAAAGAAAAACAAAAAACTATTGGGACCACACCAAATAAAAAACTTTTGTACAACAAAAGAAACCATCAACAAAACAAAAGAGGCAACTTAGTGCATGGGTGAAGATATTTGCAATGATATATTTGGTAAAAGGTTAATTTTTTAAAATACATAACGAACTTATACAACTCAACACCAAAACAAGCAAGGAATCCAATTAGAAAATGGGCACAGATCTGATCAAACCTGTTTCCAAAGAAGGCATATAGATGGCCAAGAGGTACATGAAAAAATGTTCAACATCACTTATCATTAAAGAAACTCAAATCAAAACTACAATGAGATATCACTTCACACCAGTCAGAATGGCTGGTATTAAGAAGACAAGTGTTGGTGAGGATGTGGAGAAAAGACCTTCGTGCACTATTGATGGGAGTATAAATTGGTGCTGCCACTCTGGAAAACAGTATGGAGATTCCTCAAAAAATTAAAAATAGAATACCTTATGATACAGTATTTCTACTCCTGGGCATTTACCCAAAGAAATTGAAAATGCTAATTTAAAAAGATAGATGCATCCTGATGTTTACTGCAGCATTATTTACAATAGCCAAAATATGGAAGCAATCCAAGTGTCCATTGATAGAATGGATGAAGATGTGGTATACAAATATGTTGAAATGTTGCTCAGACATTAAAAAGAATGAACCTAGAAGGCATCATGCTAAGTGAAATAAGTCAGAGAAAGAGAAACACATGATTTCACTTATATGTGGAATCTAAAAAACAAAAGCAAACAGAAACAGTCATAAATGCAGAGAACAAACTGGTGGTTGCCGGGGGAGGGGGCAATGGGTGAAACAGGTAAAAAGGATTAGAGGTACAAACTTCCAGTTATAAAATAAACGAGTTGTGGAGATGAAAAGTACAGCACAGGGAATATAGTTAATATTGTAATAATGCTGTATGGTGACACGTGGTGACTGTCTTTACTGGGATGAGTACTGAGTAATATATGGAATTGTCAGATCACTATGTTGTACATCTGAAACTAATATAACACTGTGTGTCAACTGTGTTAATACTTACAAAAATAAATATTTTTTAAAAGCTCCAAGAAAAGGTGTGGGACTTTAGAAAGGATTTTTTATAAATTTTTTTTATTAAAGTGTAGCTTACACACAAAAAATATACTAATCTTAGAGGTACAACTTAATGACTCTTAACATATGTATTTGTGTAACCACCATGTGGGTCAAGATATAGAGCATTGTTAATGTCCTGCAAGAACTCGTTGTGCCCCTGCTGAGAGAGCAACTTTCTCACCTCTGAGATAACCACTATTCCAACTTCTACCACTAGCAGAGGGAATATTAACCATCACAAGTCTTGGAAAACATATGATAGATAGAGAGGAACAAAAGGGAAGAAGGCCAAATTAATGGTTGCTTTTGTAAGATTGCTGTTCTCCTTTGCTTCTTAAATTACTCTAATTACATTTTTAAAAACTTCCTCTTAAAATGTCATCAAAAACTGAAAACAGAAATGTTAGTTTGCTATAAAGTTGATAATAAGCTGAAACTCCAATTAGGACTGGATTCTACTGTGTTTAATAGAACAACTCTAAGTAATAGTTGTGTATATAGGATAGAATTCTATTTCTCATCACACAAGAGCACCCTGAAGATTTGTAGTCCAGGGAAGTCAGGATTGTCTTTGTTAGCTGTAGAAAGACTTAAGAGACCCGTCCTCTTCTAGCTATTTGTTCTACCAGTCCTAGAGTAGCTCTTGTCCTCATGGACCAAGATGGAAGCTCAAGCTTCAGCTATCACATCCATGTTCCTGATGGCCGAATAAGAGTAAGGGAAAAAGAAGAGCTCACCCCTTCTCAATTTAATAGACTTCTTAGCCACACAACACTTCTAAAAACTCACTGTCAAGAACTTAGTCAAATGACCACACCTAACTATAAAGAAGACTGGGAAAACAGCCTTTTATCTGGGTTCAGTGTGTTATTAAAAATCAGACTTTGGGGGGGCTCCTGGGGGGCTCAGTCTGTTGAGTGTCTGGCCCTTGGTTTTGGCTTGGGTCTTGATCTCAGGATTGTCGGATCAGGCCCCAGGTCACGTTCCATGCCAGGCATGGATCCTGCTTGAGATTCCCTCTCTCTCTCATGCGCTCTCTCTCTCTCAAAACAAAAAGCATAAACCAAAAAACAAACCCAAAACAAGACTTTTTTACTCAGTGAAGAAACTGGTAGTCTTGGGGCGCCTAGGTGGCTCAGTTGGTTAAGTGACTGCCTTCAGCTCAGGTCATGGTCCCGGAGACCCGGAATCTAGCCCCACATCTAGCCCCTGCTCAGCGGGAAGCCTCCTTCTCCCTCTCTCACTCCCCCTGCTTGTGTTCCCTCTCTCGCTGTGTTTCTCTCTGTCAAATAAATAAAATCTTAAAAAAAAGAAAAGAAAAGCAACTTGTAGTCTTTTCCAAATTGCACTTGTTCAACTTTTGTGAATGAGCCCTCTCTGCCCGGTTTCTATATCCTTTGCATTGTGTCCCCAAAGGCCTGGCATATGACCAAGGAAGAGCAGTCTCAGGAAAACCTCAGCATGTGGGGGAGAAGGTACCATGGGGAGCACTGTAATCAGCCACACTTGTCCAGTTCTGTGGTGCCTGGGGTTGGATGAATATAATTTTAGCCTGGTTGCAGAGGTCAATTTTTTCTTAGGAACAAAATCAGATATGAACATTCTGTGAGCATCCAAGCCAGCTTTCGCTGGGCCAGATTTAGATTACTTTTATTTGTGTTTCCTTTGACACAAGTGCCATTTGTCTCCCAATGAAAGAGCTCAACCACAGCGCTGTGGGATGGGAGCCAGGAGCCCAGCCCCCCACAGGGAGGACAGAGGGAAAGCACCCGCTGGCCAGAAAAGCCGCACTGCTGTATCCCTCGGTGCCTGAGCAGCCATGAGTCATGGGTCCCAGAGGAGGCTGCTGTGAAAGCAGAGGAAAGACTAGGGGAAGGCACAGCTCCCCTTTGTGCAGAGGCAGGTGAAATGGGCCAGGGTGGAAGCGGCATGTCTGGCAGCATTCGGCCAAGAGCGGGAAGGAAGTTGCTAGACTTGTCACAGATGAGGAGAACTGTGACATCAGGTGAGGCTGTCTAAGATGTTTTTATCGAGTTAAGAAAAATTAGGGTCAGTTACCTCCCTGATTTTGTGTTCCTTTTCCCCACGCTTAACTGACTGAGCTTCTACCATTTGCCTTATTGATTTATTTATAATGGAAAGATGGTGGACACACGATGTTACAGTAGTTTTGGGTGTACGGGGTAGTGGCTGGACAAGTCTCTATGTTATGTTTTGTCCCCCCAAACACGGCCGTATTCTGTCACCACACAGTGCCATTACAGTACTGTGGACCGTATTCCCCAGGCCTTACTTTTTATCCCCATGACTTATTCATTCCAGAACTGGCAGCCTGTACCTCCCTCTCCCCTGCCCTCTGGAAGCCATTGGGCTGTTCTCTGTATTTATGGGTCTGTGTCTGCTTTTTGTTTGCTTGTTGTCTGCCATTGGCTTTCTTGGAACATTCATTGGTGCCTCCTTTCACAGTCCCTCACAGAACCGTTCTGGGACTTCCTTGATGTGGTAAAGATTCCCCATCCTGTGTCTCAGGAAGGGAGGACTCTTCACTTGCCCCAACTCCTCTCCTCAACACCTCAGTCTTTCCTCCTCTACCCTCGCTGGAGAAGATGTGTTCTTACAGGAGTCTGAAGTTTCAGAAGTGCCCTCCTGCCATGTGAAGACGTGGGGGCAGCAGTCATCACCGCCTTCAAGCTGTGCCCTGTTCTGTCTCACCTCACCCCAGAGGCTCTTTGAGCTCTTCTGAGAAGGGCGTACATGGCTTGAGGGAAGAGAGGAGTTTGAAGACTCTTTCCTCAGGGAGAGATAATTCTCCGCAGTAGAGGGTTGCAGCGGTGCGGATAGTGTTTCTTGTCCAGAGGTCCCAGCCAAGATACCTAAGCCGGCCTTGCAGGCTGGAGACGAGGGCTCAGGTCCACCCTGCTTGAACCTCAGAAAGCGAGGGGGGAAAGGCATGTTCTGAAAGGCCCCGGGGAAGCAGTTCTGTGTCAGGATCTGTTGTGCCCATGCCCGGAGCAATTTCCAGTCTGCACTAGGATGTTCCCCTTTCCTGCTCACTCTAGAAAGGGTGATGGAATGCTCGGAACTGACAGTGACATTGTAAGGGCTTCCCTTGTATCCGCTCATTTCTTTGTTTACTGAACTTCACAAAACCCTGGTCCTTTCACTATTACCATGAACCACTGACCTGCATTTCTTGCCTCTGGTTGCCACACATTAGTGTGTCTCAACACATCTTTTGAGAACTGTTAAGTTAGAGGACCAGATGAGCTGAGACGCTTCTGGCCTGGCTGGTGATGGACCAACCCACCTGGCATTCCTGTCTGGCCGGGCGCCGCTGTAAGTAAACATCTGCCCGTGTTCATGTTCACCTTCAGACCCCACCTGCTCTTCACCCCTGACAGCATCACATTGTTTCCAAGAGTGGCACCCTCAACTTAGGCCTCCAGCTGTCCCAGTGCTTCTGTGGCACCCTCCTCTCCAGATGCAAATAGTGGTGGGGTGGCTTCCAGGGTGCTCCCCAAGAAGGCTTTGGGGAGAGGGCACAGGCCTGCAGATACCTTCATGATTATTCTCTCCTAGGGCCACAGAGCTCTCCCATCCGAGGAGTCATGCCCAAGAGGGGCAGAGCCCTTGCCGAACCCTGCTGAGGCAGTCAGGCCCTCTCTGCTTCCCCCCACGTCTCTGTCCCTGCAAATCTAATTCATCTCTCTCCAAATCCAAGTTCTGACTGTTCTCCCAGGCTTTGCTTTCCAACCAGAATCCATGCAGCCCATACTTTCTCTTTTGGAGGCTTCTTTCAGGTCATCCACTGTTTTTCACCCTTTCTTTCTGGTCTTTCTTCACTCTCTTCCTCTCCACCCCCACCCTGGACAATGTCAAGTTTGTCAAGTTCCTGTTCCTTTCCTGGCATAGTCCAGCCAAAGCAGATTCATCTCCGGTTTTGCATCATTTGACATTCCCTGGCCAGCAGAGCACATTTTGTAGAAATGGGGGATTCCTGGCTTTCAGTTCCAGGGGCCCCAAGCCTGCCCAGAAGAGTGTCTGAGGCCATGTGGCCTCAAAGAATCCATGGCTATTGGAGGAATCAGGGTCCACTGTTGCTCCCACACCCTTCTCTCCCCCAAGTTCTCTGCCACCTCCTCTCTTCTCTTAGTGACCTCTCTTTCTGAGCTCTACAGTCCCAGAACAGCTGTAGGCTCCTCAGGTACTCCTGGAAGTCTCTTGGATGAGGCAGCTGAGGGCAGGGTGACAACCAGATCATGCATTTCATCTCTCTGTGAGTGAATGGTGATAGAACATCAAACAAGACAGACATGACTCTTGCCTTCATGGAATTTACATGCTATTGGGGGCAAGGAGAATAGAACAGTACCTACATGAATATAGAAGATAATTTATTATCATGGCACCTTCCTTGAAGGAAACGAAATAAGATGTTGTAACTGTCCCCTAGGATGCAAGGGAGGTGCCCTGAGTAGCAGGAAAGGATTCCCTGAAGGGGTGACACTGAGCAGAGGCCTGAAGGAACTCTCCCTGTGAAGAGCTGGGGGAAGAGCACTCCAGCAGGAAGGCAGTTTGTACAAAGGCCCAGGGACTTTACAGAGCATGGTGTGGTGGAGGAACTGAAAGGAGGCCAATGTGGCTGGGGCAGAATGAGTGTGCGGGGAGAGTGATGGGAAATGAGGTCAGAGAGTTGTCTGAGCAGGGAGAGCTCCTCATGCAGGGCTCTACAGCCCAACAGACAGATTCAGACTTTATGCTCAAAATAATAGGAAACTGTGGAAGGGTTTTGGGTAGAGAAGTGAAATCCGATTTATGGTTTGTGAAGACCCCTCTAGTTACCTGCTGGAGGGTGAGAGTATCTTGCTCCTGTCTGCCAGAGCTTCCTTCTTTCCCAGGTTTTTGGGGAGGTGTGGGAGGCCTCTTGATTGAGGAGTCTCTGCTGGGACTTAGCGTCTGCCACTTAACCCTTGGTTCTCTCTGTCCAGGCTTCACTGTCCTCCCGTACCAGCCCACTTTACAGACTAGTAGGAGCAGAAGGAGGAGACCACTTGCAGTTGTCTCTTGCCCAGCATCCTTTGCATCGTTTTACATAGGTATGCATGATGCTCTGGATTTGAGTGAAGGACAAACTCACCGGAAGTATGGGGAAGGGAGAGCCTTGCTTTTCTCCCTTGTCCTGCCTTCATTCCTGCCCACCCTGGTCCCCACAGCAGAGACTGCAACCTGAGGAATCTCCATTCTGGAGTAAATGTCAAGCCATAGCATTTCCCATGAGCCTCGGACCGCTGCTGAGACCTCCTTGCTGCTGGGGATGAGGCGGGGGGAGAGTTTCTAACCTGAAAGGAACCAAGTGGGGCAAAGCTGAGTACTCCCTGCTTTCCACCAGCTGGCCTCCCTTTCTGCTCTTCCAACCATCCATCGGACACTGTGTGGGAAGCCTGGCTGACCTGCCTCCTTAGTTTCTCTGAAGAGCAAAGGTTTTGGGGGGCAAGTGTTTGTAGAGCCACTAAAGCCCTAATTTCGGGGGCTAAGAGCATGGATTCTAGACCCAGCCATGTGCCTCTTGTGTGTGTAACCTAGGGTAGGGTTACCTTACCCAGGCACCAGTTTCTTTACTTGTAGAATGGGGATAATGATACAGGGCTGACCTGGCAGGCTTGCCGTGACAGTAGAAAGGACTGTGTGCATGTGTGTGTCTGTGTGTAAACATGTATGCACATGCACATCTGGTACCTCGCAAGCACGTGTAAGTGTTGGGTACTGTTACTATCGTTATTTTACTTTTGTTTAGGATAAGGCTAAATGATATGTGAGAAACGTGTTGATTTGTAGAAAACCCCTAAGTAAATCCTACCACAGGTGGTCTTTGCCAGCATGGATGTTGCGATAGTGCTCTTTGATAACTAAAGTGAATGCTCTCCTGGTCTCCAGCATTCTGTCCTCTGTTCCATGTCTCACAGGCTCCTCCTGACTTTCTCTGACCTTATTTGTTATTTGCTCTCTTCACTGGGTTTTCTCTCATGTGCCCCATGGCAGAGGAGCTCTCTAGATCTCTGCTGAATTGTCCACCTGGCCCTCTCATCATTCTGCTTCTCCACCTGAGGAAAAATTACCCCATAGCAACTCCAGAGTGTCATCACCTCTCCCCTCCAGGAGGGGAAGGTGCCTGTTACATCCCAGATCCGTGGTCCTCAAAGTGTGGCCCCAGCCGGCAGCATCAGCACCCCATGGGGGCT
This sequence comes from Spilogale gracilis, assembly GCA_004023965.1. Taxonomy (NCBI): domain Eukaryota; kingdom Metazoa; phylum Chordata; class Mammalia; order Carnivora; family Mephitidae; genus Spilogale; species Spilogale gracilis. The sequence continues at coordinate 19,356 of PITA01013857.1, read as the reverse complement.
TGTGCTCGACCACCTAGCCCGGCCCAGCTGAATCAGAGGCCCTGGGGACAGGGCCCAGTGATCTGCGTTTTAACCAGTCCATCAGGAGGCTTTGGAGCATGCCAAGGTTTGAGAACTCCCATCACATAGGAAGAGTGGGTCCAGTGGTTGTTTGGGGGTTGCTCAGTTTCACAGTCCTGCTCTGGACAGCTGGTGCTCACATGAAACTCTAAGGCTGGTTGGGAAGACAGGGAGCAGAGGCAGAAGGGGAGCCAGCTGACCACTCTGAATGTCTTCTGGCCTGGCTCCCTCCCAAACCTCCCAAAGGCAGAGCTCAGGGAGGTCAGCCAGGCAGTTGGGAAGAAGCCTGGATTCCCACAAAGACGGTGTCCTGATCAACTGCATGGTTTTGGGGGGTCATGTAACCTCTCTGGGCTTCACTGTTGATCGTAGCCCACTGGGAATAGAGCAGGATGGTTTGGGGGAATAAATGAGGTATCTTACGTGAAATCACTTTGCAAAACTGCAGATACTTCTCTACAGTCAATTATCACCCAACAACTAAACCCTCCACAGGAGCGATTCTCAGCTGTCTTCTGGGGATCACACATGGGACTGATTATACTGACATGCTGAGACTTCTAAAATGTTCCAGCTATGACTTCTCCTACCGCTATCCTGCTGTCTCAAGAGAATGTTAGCAGGATCTGAGTCAGAAGTTCCAAGGGAGAAGAGGCAGAAGAGATGTGTCCCTCTCTTGTGGCTGTGACCTGACCTGCTCTGTCCCATCGGCCCCCACTCTAGCCCAGTTCAGCGTGCTGCAGCCTCTCCACCCCTGCTCTCTCTTTGAGACTTTCCCTTCCCTGCTTCTGTCTGTCTCCTGAAAGTGAAGCACTTGCCTTGTCCCCAACATTGTGGTGTTGTCCTGATTCCTTCTGTTCCATGCTACCAACAGCCCTTTCCCAGAGCACGTGCAGCCGCCTGGGGACCTAGCCTTATTCTGATTGTTTATTGGGCAAGGGACTGGAAGCCTCCAAAAGGAAGTCTTCAGGCTCCTTAATGAAGAGGCAGAACTGGAGCTTCCCCTACCTCGTCTGGCTCTGCTCCTGGGTCTGCTGTCACCGAGATGGGCTGTGTCATCTGTAGACAGTCAATGGCCGGCCATGTCTTTCTTCCTCAGAGAGCCCTACCTTGGCAACTCTGTCTACAGAAAGCTCCTCTCCTCCTCATCACAGTGCTCTGTTTTGTTGCCTTCCCTGTACTTTACCAAAACTGGAAATGGTTTATTACCTTTTGTTTATCACCAGTTCCTGGTGACTGGGAGGTGCTGCTAGGTCACAGACTTGGTTTTACGTTGTTCCCGTAAAGACTTTTTGTTGTGCCTAATGATTAGGCAGACTTTCAGGTGAAACGGTTATTGTTTTTTTTATTTGCTACCTCTCATCACCACTTGGCCCAGAAACAGGGAGGAGGAAGCCACACTTATCAAAACAATATTGCTAACTCTCTCAGGTCTTTTATTAGTTTGGTCACAAGTGATCATCAAAAGTACTGTCTTGTTTCTGGGGAGCCCGCACACTAGGTCCTCAACCCAAGCGCCTTCCAGAAGCTGCATTTCACAAGAGCTGGGAGCTCCTCTACCTTGCTCACCATCGTATTTTCCATTGCTTGAGCAAGGCCTGACATGGAATAGCTACCCCATGAATGCGGTCGAATGAAGGAATGAACGGCAGACAAAGGGTGTGGGCACGTGTCTGTATCATTGGACAAGCCCACCTGAAGCCCTGCAGTGAGAGCCTTTGGGCGAGCTAGAGTAGTGGAGTAGAGCGTAGGAACACTTAGAGCAGTAAGCACTCTGTAATGCTTCCTGTTCCCCAGGGATGCAGGTAGATGCACCCGCAGATTCAGCTCTCCTCCCAGGATCCTGCACCACACCCAGCTGCTGTTGGACACAATTCTCATGGAGAAATGGGGGCTGTCTGGTCCATTTGTCATGGACCTAGGGCCACAGTGCTGCGCTGCTGGAGGGGCAAGATGGGGGCGAGCAGAGCAGCTGCTCTCTGCAGGGAAAGCCCCGTTCCCGTGTCAGATTCCGAGGCAGTAGCCATGTGCTACGGGAGAACCCAGAAGCAACGAAGGCACAGACCACTCACAGCAGCCTGACTGCCTTGGGTAGTAGAGGCTGCCACCGAAGAAGGCTGTGCGTGGAGCAGGGTGGGGCTCCGGTCTTCCCAGGAAATCACATGTGGCCAGGATGGTGGCAGAGGGGCACGTGGTATGGATAAGATGTAGATGAAGGGAACGGTCAGCCTTCTTGGGGCAGATAGTAGATCTCTCTCTCTAGTTTAAACAGAAAGGAACTTTAAAATGTTTATTTATTTATTAGAGAGAGAGAGAAAGAGAAAGAGAGAACAGAAGCAGAGGGGAGGGGCAGAAGGAGAAACAGACTTCCCACTGAGCAGAGAGCCTAACATGGGGCTGTTTCCCAAAACCCCGAGATCATGACCCGAGCTGAAGGCAGATGCTTAACCAACTGAGCCACCCAGGCGCCCCAGGGATTTTCTTTTGAAAGGATATGCTGTTGCTCTTGGAATCTCCCAGGCAGCCAGAGTCTTTCCAGCCTTAGCCATGCTATTTCTGTTCTCCGTCCCCTCAAAGCCCTTGTGAGTGACTCACCCAGCGAGCCTGGACTCCCCTTGGAATCTCTGTCCCGGAGTTCCACACATTGGATACTGACTTCTGAGGAAGCTGGTGGAAGAGAAGGAACACTGGCCCGGAAGACCAACTTAGATTCTGGTCCAAGTGTGGCCACTGACTGGCTGTGTGTCTGAGGAAGGCATTTAGCCTCTCTGGGTTCTCTTAGAGTCCCTGCTTCTGAAGAGGGTGTAGGAAACCAAACTCTTAAGATTGTTTTATGATCCAAGTGTGATGATATGTGTGGAAACAGTGTTACAACTGAAGAGCACACTTTTTTTTTTGTAATTTTTAAAATTTTTTTTCAGTGTTCCAAGATTCATTCCCCATTCCCCACACCCAGTGCTCCATGCAATAGGTGCCCCCAGTACCCACCACCAGGCTCTCCTATCCCCCCACCCCCTCCCTCCAAGTCCCTCAGTTTGTTTCTATGTCCAAAGTCTCTCTTGTTTCGTTTCTCTCCCTGAATTACCCTACTTCCCATTTACTTTCCTTCTCCTACTGTCTTCTATATTACCCCCTTCTTTAATAGAAGTTATTAACTGGGCATCTGGTTTATGAGAGCAGGGAAGGCAGTCCCTGCGTGCCATTCCCAGCCTAGGGGCGGTGACTCTAATCCTTGCATGTCAGAATGCGGATGAATTGGTGAAAGTGTTATACAGGTCGCTTGAATCTGTTCTAATTTATTTTTTAAATATTGTAAAAGATAGAATTCAGAAATATCCTTCTTTATTAGGAGTGAAAAACTATTTACCAACTGTACTAATATCTTCGTTCTAGCTGTCAAAAAGTTGTCACAGCTGATTAAACAAAGAAGGAATATATTTGTTATGTACTTAAAGAATCTTGTAGTTAAAGGGTAAAGTGGCTTCAGGAGTGGTCAGATCAGGTGCTTAAATGAAGCTATTAGTCCTCTGTCTCTACATCTCAGTTCTGATTTCCTAGGCCAGCTTCCTTCTTAGGCAGGCCCTCTCCAAGCAGTGGCAAAGATGGCTCCCGCAAACTCCAGGATTACATTTTGCCAGCCTAGCCACTCCCTGGAAATGCTTCTTTCCAAATCATTCTAGAAGAGTCTAGAAATGGTGACTCTGGATGGACTGATTTGGACCTGGACCTTAGTCTGGATAACATGTCCACCCCTGCAGCTGGGCTAGGGCTACACTTTCCCCCCCACACCATGCCACGTGGACTGACAGTGGTGGAGGAGTGATTGATTGACTAATGGAGAATAGGGATGTCATTGCCAGAAGGAGGAGGAATGGATTCTGGCAGTCAGAACCCCAGGTTGCCACCCAGGAAATGGGGCCAGCACAGAGGTGAGGACTGTTACATCCCAGGCCAGTTGAATACAGGTATTTTGCTAGTCTGAAGAGGAAGACAGTTCTGCTTGGCACCTCCCACACCAGCGTGTATAATCCCTCTACAGCTTTACCTCTGAGTCCCCATTCAGTTTTCTTGATCTTCTACCATTCTGGCTTTGCCCCTGCACTGGGTATGAACTCCTCACCTTGTTCTACCGCTATTACCCTGTGGTCACTTAGGCCCGTCTTACCCTTCCTTTTCTGGGTCAGACTTCAGGTGCCTTCTCCCAGGACTTGCTACTGAGCAACTTTTGGGTAACTAACCTCAGCCCTTTCCCAAGAAGACCACTCTTGGAGATCAGCCAGAGACAGACTTTTACCAGCCTGCGGGGTAAGGTGCAGAGGCAGGTACTTCTGCGTTCTCGGAGTGCCCAAGGACCAAGAGCATTTGAACTTGAACTTATTGTGGATCAGAAAGAGGAAGATCAAGAGTTGAGCTCTGTCAGGCCTCTCAGCCCTCTCTGTTTTCCCCAAAACTCTGTTCACACAAATCTAACCTCCTCTTGATCTCAACCTGTGATTATTCTTTCAGATTTTGTTCCATTTTCATAACTCAGGAATCCCATTTTATGACTGTTCCTGATTAGTTCAGATAGACTTGCATGTGGCCACTTTTCCCACGTACTTCCATCTCCGCCCCTGGCCACACTCCTTGTTTGGTCAGTTTTCCCAAGTGAGGATACAGAAGAAAGTGGGGGTTCACACTGCCCATCGTGTCTGCAGGCAGCACCTCTTCTCCCCTCTCCCTGCCTCTGTACCTCCTCTACCTTCTTTCCTCTTCCCTGCTTCAACCGTATAGATCTGAGGTGGCGCCAGTTGGCTTGGAAGCCATTTGACATGGACCCATGAATACATGACAGATTATGCTTTGCCTTTCTGCAGGAACTGTGTCTGGTCTTGGCCCCTGTTACATGGCCCAGGGCCAACAGAGGCCACATTGTCATCCTCTGGACCCCAGCACCTTATTCTCCTTCACTCCCTTGTTAACTGGCGCTCTCTTCCAGGCCCAAGGTTTTCTAGCCTCCAGCTGTTTCTCCTCAGCCCACATGCATTTTCTGTATAAACTACATGGTGGGGAGAGAAACCCCTCACAGCTGCATTTCATTGTATCATTTTATCTTCATACTTTTGTTGAATGTTCACGACAGTCTGGATTTGGTTAAGAAAAGTGAAGAATGGGGGAGATGGGCCACTCCTTACCCCTAGAGTTCTGGAGAGGCTGTCTGCCCCATGGCACCCCAACATGGTCCATGCGTATGTCCATTGGGTTACTTTGCGGGTCTCCAGCTTCATTTGAACCCCTTTTTCTTTTGGCAGGTAGTGCATGCCTGGCCTGTTCCCTCCCCTTTGTCACCTTGTGTCTGCTGTAGGACTAGACTCAGGAGCTCCAATATTGTGAGCTGTTCTTCAGCAAGAGCTGAATTTTTGCTGTCACTTTGGAGAGTAGTTTGGCAGCTTCTGCTGAAACGGAAATGCGCATTCCATGCCACCCAGTGGATCCGGCCCTTTGAGGAGCCTTCCCCCATGTGTACAAGAAGACACGTGTGGGATGTCCAAAGCAGCATTGTTATGCTGATGAAACATAGGAGATGATCTAAATGGTTATAACCAATAGAGTGGAAAGAATAAGACAACTTTTAATAAGGTGGCATATTACTTATCAAACAAAAGAAATGAATGAGAGCCGTAAGCTTCGGTGATGAATGTCAGAGGTAGGATGACTGTACTGTGTGATATTTATGGGCATTAAAAGAAAACCAAGAGAATACTAAGCTATGCTTGTGGACTCAGGTACAAAGTACATTTCGTGGACCGGAAAGATACATTTAAATCCCAAAATAATGTTGCTTCCGGCGAAGAAGCAAGGAATTTCCATGAGGGAGAAACATAATGGGGACATCAACTTAAAAAATCTGAAGAAATATTGGGGTGCTGCCTGCTCAGTCAGTGGAGCACATGACTCTTGAGCTCGGGGTTGTGGGTTCAAGCCCCACACTGGGTATAGAGATCACTTAAAAATAAAATTTAAAAACATCCAAAGAAATATGACTGTTAACAAGCATTCCCTCTGCAAGATGGGTGTATGCATATTTGTTAAGTTTTAATTCTCTATACTTAAACTTTTGACTCAAATTTTTAAAATAATTGAAGAAAGACTCACTGCCACTGTGAGTAGTTGAGAAATAATACATCTTGTGGTTGCAAGTGACTGAAAACCTAATTCCAACTGGCTTCAGCTAAAGAGGGAGAATTTTTTGGCTCCAGAGTATGTGTACTTTGGGATTTCAGAGGCATGGACTTAGTTGCTTGCTGTTCTGCCTGCCTTCAAGTTGACTTCAACATCTCCCCTCAAAGTGGCCCCCAGACTTTAAACGCACATCCAGAGTCAGTCCAGTAGAAGAGGGATTCTTTCTCCTAAATGGTTAGAAGAGGAGGACTGGGCTGGCTTTGCTTGGCCTGGGTTGAGTCACATGCCCAGGTATGAACCATCACTATGGTCAGAGGGGAGCTAGGCTGATGCCTGTCATCCTGGGTCACATATCTGCCCCACAGCACGAAGTGAGGAGTGATGTCAGCTCCCACAGATGTCACAGTTGAGGGGGTGGTGGTGAGGTCTGTCACTAGTGAAGGAGGGCTGCCGAGAAGGCCAAAGCAACAAATGCCCACCTCGGATCGCTGGGTCAGTTTCAAAAAGGCATCGCAGAGCACATTGTGAGAAAACTAACCTTTAAGTCCACTGAGTTTGCTTTTCCCCTGCCCCCTCTCATTACTCTGTCCCCTGCCCCGGTAGTGGGGTTTCCTCATGGGAGTGAGGCTGTAAATGCCAGAGCGAGGCTCTCAATAGACTTCCTGTAAGCCATCAGCTCCCCACCCAAGTCGGGGTGGGGGCCTGGCCTCTGCCAAGTCAGCTGGTCACGTCTCAGGTGTTTTGTAAGCAGGATGGATTGAAAGTGCATGTCTGATGGAATTTTCTCCTGCCAAATAATACTTATCTAACGTAACATACACTATAGACAATGAGCAATTTACTGTTATTATCAAAAAGTCCTGTCTTCAAAGATTTGTGAAGTGCTCACTGGAGGTGCGGTTTCTTGAGTCCAGCTTAAAGGGAACACTCTCACCTAAGTTTACATAAACCAAGGGACCTGACTTAACATCAGAGTCCCTTTCCAGGGGAAGCTCACCTTTGCCACCACTTTGAACCTGAAAACCAGAGAGGGCTGAGGAGACTTTGCTAATGGTATCTTCATACCTTTCTTTTCCCTCCTTAACGCTGTGCTCCAGGAACCATGTATTTCCCAGGAGGGGCAACAGAAGTTGCATTGAGCTAGAATACATGAACTACAGGTGAACGAGTACTCTAGTGGCCAAATTGGGGCTTTTAACTGGGGCTTCGTGAAGCCCCTCCTTCCAAAATAAAGCACATTAAGCAGGCTCATAACTTTTGCCCCGACTAGCTTTCTTTTCTCTTTGCTGGCGAGAATCAAATGTGCAGTTTTTTTTTTTTCCAGGATGCCTTAGGGCAAATATAATTAGCATTGAGATTTCTGGCTCATACAACTTCCTAGATCCCAAGTCCTACCTATATTTGGGATCAACATACCACCACATAGGTGTCAATGAAGGAATCCTACTCCGTGAAATAAGAAGGAAAACTCGAGTTGAGAGAATCGTTGGAACAAGATTCTTGACTTTTGTCAAGTGATGAACCCCCGACTCTGTGCAGAGCACCTCTATCTTAGCCATCCAGATCGGTCTGCTACTCTTTATCTCGTGACATGGTGGTTCTGTTCTTTACATCTCCCATTTCAAGCATCAAAAAGCTTCGCAATTTGACCAGGCAGACTTTAAACTCACATCTCTAAAAGTTTAAATGGCATTAAACTTAATGAAATTTTGAGTCATTAAATGCCAATACACCAGGAAGCATGATATTTTAGATACGTACAGTCCTGTTCAATGCAGGGCCCCTTTATACTCTTAAAAACTACTGAGGACCCCAAAGAGCCTTTTAAATTTTTATGTCATAGCTGTCGACACCTACCATATTGGAAATTAAAATGAAAAAAGTTAAATATGTATTTATTTAAAAGTAATAAAAAAAACCATTACATATTAATATAAAGAACATATTTTCAGATAATAACTATATTTTCAAAGATCCTAGGGAGGGGGCCTCTGGATGGCTCCGTCAGTTAGGTCTCTGCCTTTGGCTCAGGTGATGATCCCAGGCTTCTGGGATGGAGCCCTGTGTTGGGCTCCCTGCTCAGCAAGGTGTCTGCTTCTTCCTCTCCCTCTACTCCTTCCCCCTTCTTGTGCTCTCTCTGTCACTCAATCTCTCTCTCTCTCCCTCTCTGTCTTTCTCTAAAATAAATAAATAAAATCTTAAAAATCCTAGGAAGAAGAGAGGCATAGTTATACATTTTTGCAGGCTTCTTTAGACCTCTAGCTTAATAGACGACAACTATAGTCTCATAGCTGCTTTGCATTCAGTGTGTTGTAATATAACATGTCAGGTAGTTTCTGCAGAACTCCACTGTGCATTCGTTTGTGGAAGGATGTGAGTGAAAAAAGCAGTTAAGTACCCCAATGTTCATCGCAGCAATGACCACAACGCCAAACTGTGGAAAGAGCCAAGGTGCCCATCAACAGATGAATGGATAAAGAAGATGTGGTACATATATACAATGGAATACTATGCCTCCATCAGAAAGGATGAATATCCAACTTTTGTAGCAACATGGACTGGACTGGAAGAGATTATGCTGAGTGAAATAAGCCACGTAGAGAAAGTCAAGTATCACATGGTTTCACTTACTTGCGGTGCATAAGGGGTAACCTAGAGGACAGTAGGAGAAGGAAAGGAAATGGGAAGTAGGGTAATCCAGGGAGAGAAACGAATTAACAGAGACTTTGAACACAGAAACAAACTGAGGGACTTGGAGGGAAGGGGGTGGGAGGGTGGGAGAGCCTGGTGGTGGGCACTGAGGGCACCTAAAGCGTGGAGCACTGGGTGTGGGGAATAGGGAATGAATCTTGGAACACTGGAAAAAAAAATTTAAGCAACAATAAAAAAAGAAAAAAGCAGTTAATATCTTAATATCATTATGAAAATAGTCTTAACCCCTCAGATCCCAGAAAAGTTCTCCAGGTCCCCAGGGGTCTATAGACCACACCTTGAAAAGTGCTATTTAGGGGCACCTGGGTGTTTCAGTCAGTAAGTGTCTGACTCTTGATTTTCAGCTCAGGTCATGATCTCAGGGTTCTGGGATTGAACCCGGTAACAGGCTCTGCACTCAGTGTGGGGTCTGCTTAGGATTCTTTCTCTTCCTCTGTCCCTTCCCTGCCCTCCACTTGAGCTCTTTATCTCTCTCTAAAATAAAGAAATGAAATCTTAAAAAAACAAAACAAAACCAAAAACAGAGAGAGAGAAGGTCTCTCTATGAATGCCATCTGGAACGCCAAGGGAAAAAGGAAGAACGGGAGGGAGAAACCAACTAAGGAACTCTTAACATATTAAAATGTCTAAAATAACCACTAAAATAGTAAAAACAGAGCTGATGGTTTCCAATTCAGTAATATGAGAAATGAAAAGAAATAAAGCAACTTAATCCCAAAGGAAAGCAAGAGGAGAGAAAAAGGAAATAAGTGAGAAAGTGAGGAAAATAGCACAAAGTAAGATGGTATGTGTTTCTTTTTTTTTTTTCTTAAATGTATGTGTTCACTGTGATAATTCATCTGGCTACTCATTATTAGGCCATTTGCAGTATGCATGTAGATTTCAGTGTATGGGTGTACTTCCTGGAAGTGTTTAAAAATAAGATGACAGAAATATATCTAAGCATATTGGAAATTATTATTATATAAATATAAATGAATAAAATGGCATGGGTTGAAAACAAATACTGTTGCACTGTCTGACCGGAGTATAAAACTTTCAGCTGCTGTATATCATTGCTTACAAAGGATACATCTGGAACTTAAGGATCTAGAAAGGTGGAAAGTAAAAGGAGGGACCGAGGTGCACTGGGCAAATACTACCCCCAAAGCAAGTTGGCATGGCTATATTCATCTCAAAGTAAATGTTAAGGCAAAAGGAATGAAGACCATTTCATTTCACCAGGAAGACAGAACTATGAGGAGCAATAGACAAGTTCACCCTCACAGGAGGAGCATGTAACACACCTTTCCATGTAACTGATGGATCAAATAGACAAAAAGTCAATGAAGGTTATAAAGATTTGAACATCACAGATTAACAGGTTTGCTCTGAGGCGTTCAGAGACCACACACGCCCAGCGGTTGCAGAATCTACATTCTTTTAACACCTGCAACATTAGGTCGACTATATCCCAGGCCAAAAAACAATTTTTTCAATAAATTTCAAAGTGCTGGAACCATTCACACTGTGTTCTCTGGCTGCAGTGCCATTTAGTTAGAACAGGGTAACAAAAGGATCAAGAAGAAATTGTATGCTTGAAAACAATTTCTAAACTGGAATAAAAAAAATCATATGGAGATCAGAACCTATTTAGTACTTAAAATAATAAAAAATTATGCAAATCCAAACTGGTAGCTTCCCACTGAAGCTGTCTTTTGGGGGAGATTTTCACTTTCTAGCCTCAAGTGCTTAAGTAGCAAAGAACAGAGGCTAAAAATGGATGAGCATCAACGTAAAAAATTTGGAAAAGGAGCAACTGAAAACACTCAAAAAAGTACAGGGAGGGAAACAAACCAACAGTAATGAAATAGAAGTTGTAGATGAATGCTGCAGAAGGCCTTTGGCTTTTGAAAATGCCGAGTAACAGATCTCTGGCAAGACTGATGACAGATGGGGCGCCTGGGTGGCTCAGTCAGTTCAGTGGCTGCCTTTGGCTCAGGTCATGGTCCCATGGTCCTAGGATCGAGCCCGCCATCGGGCTCCCTGCTCAGCGGGGATAAAAATCATATACATTTGACAGAGAGAAAGCATATATATATAAAGAGCATATATATGTATATATATATAAAGAGCATATATATATGTATAAAGACTGATGACAGAAAAAGAAGATACAAATACAGTGTTGGGAATTGAAAATAGGATATAACCACTGAGAAGTATCCTGACCCGAGTTTCTTCATACCAGCACTGACTTGCTGTTTCATAGACCTGAGGCAGCAACTGCTTTGGCTGGGGGTGCTGGTTGTGCGGGCTCACACGGTAGGATCCTCTCTGGTTCTCCAGATTCTTTTTTTTAAAAAAAGAATTTATTTATTTGAGAGAGAGAGAGAGCAGCAGCAGCGCATGAGTAGAGGGAGGGGCCAAGGAAGAGGGAGAGAATCCCAAGAGGGCTCCACACCCAGTGTGGAACCTGACACAGGGCTCAACCCTATGACCCTGAGATCATGACCTGAGCTGAAATCAAGAGTTGGGCACTCAACCGACTGAGCCACCCAGGTGCCCTTTGCTCTCTAGACTCTTGCCTTTGCTGGATGTTCAGACCCAATGCATGGAGAACCCTCTGAATCAAGGACAGAGCAAAATAGCTCTGCAGTAGTTGAAGGAATGCTGCCATCTTATCGATAGTGCATGGGGAAAGAATTTCAGGGATCAAAGGGCTGTGGCTTACCATGAAGCAGTGCCAACCACAAATAAGGAAATGTCATAACCCCAGGAAACAAAACAAAAACACTCACCCAATGGATGAGTTGGACTTGAGATGTCCACTGCTCTTCTTTGCCTTATAAGCTAGGCACAGGAGAAGTTCTGTTTCGCTGTTCCTCTTTTTGAACCCTCCCTCCTCCCACAAAATGTAACAGCAAGCTGGCAAAATCAGTCTCCTGTGAAGTTGACATTGGCCATACCTAAACTCCCATCTTCTCTCTCTGCAGCCGGCTCCCCAGTTCTCCTTCTGCAGTACCCTGACAGAGAGACACCCCAGCTCTGCAGACCCTGTATCCTTTTATCAAAGGCTTTGCGCATAGCTGAGGAGGAGAAGTAGAAAATCAAGGGGTCGACACAAGCATTGAGAGCACTGAGCAACACCGCGCACACCCGCCAGCGTTCACTCATTTTCTGAGAGAACCCCACCACGTGAGACACGTTATAAGGCCCAAAGCAGACCAGGAAGTTGAAGAGGGTCACAGCGGCCAGCCCCACGGCTCTCCAGCGCTTCCGCCTTCCCACTTGGGGTCTGGAGAGCATGATATGCACAAAGCGCCAGTAGCAGAAGATAGTGACCACCATGGGGATGAAGAAGAGGACGAGACATAGCTCTAGCCGCACAGGAAGCAACACTTGCAGTTGCTTTTGGGAGAAGTCCTCATAGCAGGCAGGGTGGCCTTTGGCATCATCCCCCCCATTGTCGGTTGGTAAGTAGTGGACGATTATCACAATGCTACAGTGTCCGAAGGATAAGACGCAGGAGACCAGAGAGGCGATCACTCCGTAGACGGCTCGACGGGACAGCTTGTACTGCACGGGGAAAGCCACACTGCGGTAGCGCTCAATGCTGATGCCCATCAGGAGCCACGTGCTATAGTAGATGCTACTGTAGAAGCCATACGCAGTGAGGACACAGAGGGTGTCTCCCAGGGGCCAGCGGAAATCGTACGCAGCCTCAATCATCTTGAAGGGCAGCAGCAGCAGCAGGAGGAGGTCCCCCAGCGTCAGGCTGAGCAGGAGGATATGGATGGGGGCAGGGTGGGGCTGGCGGACCCGGCCCACGAAGGCCCGCAGGGCCAGGAGGTTGGCGGGGAGACCGATGAGGAAATATATTATGTAGACAGAGAGGAGAGGACGGCTTCGGGGATCTGGGGCCATCCTTCCTGAAGAGATGAAAGATGAAGTGAGAATCCTCTCTGACCATGGCTTTTCCAACCCCAAACCAAGGTGAATCCATTCTCGGCTTCATCGCGTCTCTGCTTCCTGCCTTACTGAGTGGTTATGGGGACCCCTGGAACTGAGTACTCTTCTGCTTCCTGGGTGTCGTGGAGAAAGGAGACCTCCTTGCTTCCCAACCAAATTAGAAGGAAGAAAAGGAAAGAAGGAAGAAAGAAAAGGAGGGAAGGAAGGATGAGTCTCCTAAGCATACTGATGTCTTAGACATTCCCACGGGAAAAGTTTTGAGGTCTCTAAGTCCCCACTAGAAAGGGCACTTTGTGAGGCCAATGACATCCTCTGTCTTGTTCACTTCTCTGTTCCTAGGACCTGGAACTCTACCTGATACCTAGGAGGTGCTCAGCCTCATCTGTTGATAAATGAATGGCTGTATGAACAGAGGGGAAGGAAACAGCAGCTTCTTCACCAAGAGAGATGTTTACCTACTTCCTCCCTCCCTCCCCTCCTCCCCTCCCCTCCTTTCCCCTCGCTTCCTCCCCCTTTTGGCTCCCTACTCCCTCCCTCTCTTCCCTTCCCCCCCTCCCACCTGCCTGCCTGCCTTCCATTTGCCTCTTTTTTCTTTCTTTTGTCCCTGCAAGTCAATGGGCTGGAACACAAGACTCAGAACTTCACCCCTGAAAATGGGAATTTGGTTTGGCCTGAGGGATGGTCAGATTGAGGCCAAGGTGACTCCCAGATGCCCAGCATCTTGATTCCACACTGAGCCATTCCAAGAAAACCTGTAGGTTTGTGGGGGAGGGGGTAGTAGTAATGGAAAGAGCCTGAGCTGGGCCAGGTCACCGGGATCCCATGCCTCAGCTCAGTCATGTGACTCTGGGAAGGTCCCAGCAGCAGCTTGTTTTCCTCCATACCACAGATAACCATGATTTCTCCCAAAGCACCACAGTTCCCAGGCTGCTGCCCACTAATGCTCCCTTTCTCGCTGCCTGAAGAAAGCGCATGTATGTGAAATTTATGTTGATGAAGAGTAACTTTTCATTTCCTCTGATTTATCATTAAAAGATAGACATTTAAAATAAAACTTGAGTTCTCTACCTGTTACCGCTAGTATATTACTGGTCACCCACCTATAAATCTCATTCCCGGATTAGAGAATCTCAGAGGACCAGGTGAACAGGGAGATTCTCATCTAGTTGGGGCTGAGCTCAGTTGTTTTCCTGCCCCTCTCACCTGCACCAGGCCTTCACCAGAATGAGCTCACCATTGTCTTGTCCTGGCCCCTATCCCATTTCTGTGACCTCTTACCTTATCTCCTTGGAGAGTAAAATCCATACTCTGCCCCCCTTCATAAGTTTGTCTATACTCACTCCTTCCCGAGGTTTGTGATCCCAATGGCCTCTTCCCTGAGCACAGCAAAGTTGGGTGTCTTGCCTTTTCCTGGAGACAGTAGGGTGGCTTTTCAATTCGTTGGGTCTCAGGAGCAAGGGGAATCTTACCTAACTGGACCACTTTTTCTCTTCCACAAATGTGAGGCTTTTATGCCTAGAAGAGTCACATGGTCAAAGAGGGGAAGGTCAATAGTTGAGCTTTTCCCAAGGCAATGTGACCATCTGGATTGCCCATCAAATTCTGTCCCCGCCAAACTGATTTCTTTCAGAATCCAGATCACAACTGCTCTTTTGGGCTTCCTCCTCCTTCTGCATTTCAAATAATCCATTCTATTTTCTTTTCCATGGGCAATTATTCCAAACAATTTTGTAGACGCATCCACTTCCTGATCCCTCTGCTCTTTGTGCACCTGTTCTTTCCCCATCTTTTCTCTCAAGGCCCCTGACTTAATCAGTTTCCTGTTCTCTTTCTAGGAGGCTCCTCTGAAACTCATTAGTGTCTCCAGCACTGCCTGACTTCCTCTGGCCCATCAGGTCCCTTCTTATAAAAGCTTTTCCTTGGACTTAGACTGTCCTGAGTCCGTGTCACTGCCAGGCAAGTACGGTTCTGAGTCTCCTCCCTGCTCAGTCCCTCTTCCGGTGGGCTGTGCCCTTCTTAGGCCAGCTTTCTTCTCACTGTTCTCTCACCAACCTGTGTTGGTCTGCATTGTTCCCTGGGGGTGTCTTGAGGCAGACCCACGAAGACTTGGACACTCACGGGAGATGTTTTGTCTCTCCTCAGGGGATGTGTGTTTCTTGCCACTGGCCACCTGATCCTGCCAACAGAGACCCTCGTCCTTTCCCCTCCACCCCAGGAGAGAGACCCTCAGCCCAGTTTCTCCTCCAGAGAAGATCTCTTGTTACTCATCACTCCCCATGTTGGTAGCCAGCTGATCTTTCTATATCCCTGTAGGCTGGCCTTCCCTAACCCACACTGTACCTGCCCTAGAAAGGGCACTCAGGAATTGATTTTGATGCTTGATACACATGGGATGAAGGCAACAACATTATCTTTTGTTCTTCACCAAGTTAATTTGTACAATTTTGCTATCTGCCTTTCATTGAGTAACAGAAACTTACTGGAAAGTTAAAGGTTGCCACATAGAGCTGTGCTCACCCTAAAATACCAGAGGAGGGTCCTCTTTTCTCATGGGGCTCTTTGGGAGACAGCTGTCAGGAGAGGCCCAGGTTGAGCAGGGATGTTTGAACTGATGCGAGGCAGCAGCCATGTGAAGAGCATTGCAGGTTGAGGGGACAGCAAGCACCAGAGCCCTGCAGTGGGAGCAGACTTGCTGTGTCAGAGGAAGAGAAAGAAGGCCAGTGTGGCTGGGTGTAGGAGACCCGTCAGGCTGATCAGCCTGTGGGCCGCGGAGAGAGGACACAGGAGTGAGTTTGAGAGTGCTGCTGTCATCTGGAGGAGTTTGACCTGGGAGGACAGCTCTGTCGTCTCTTGCTCTTCTCTCTCTCTGTCTCTCTCCCTCCCTCCCTCCCTTTCTCTTTCCCTCTCTCCCTCCCCCCCCCCCTCTCTTTCTCTCTCTCCTCCTGCTTCTTGGCATGTCTGGATATGCTGCTGTGCCAGGCAGAATCTGACACCCCCCTTCTGGTTCAGAGCTCTCCTGCCATCTGTACAACAAAGACAGACCACTGTCCTCTTCAGCATCCAGCAGTTGCAGATTGGCGAAAGGAGAGAGAGGTGAACATGGAGTCACTGGGAGACACTGTAAGAGATTAGGGAACAGAGGTGCCCGGCCACACACAGCAGCAGGCACCACCATAGGAAGCGAAGAGATGGAACACAGGCCCATCCAGGGAGTGTGGCTCAAGGTAGTCATCATCTCACTGGCCCTTGAGCTAGACTGCTATAGAGCTCAGCCCACCGCACTTCCGCTGTACTCCTTGAAACCTCATGGCATAAGATTGAGAAACCTCATGGCATAAGCCCCTCCACCGACTGCTGCCGCTGCAGCCTTGGCTCCCCACATCTTGGGGGTGCGACCCAGGTTACCCAGACTTGGCCACCGCATCCTTCCAGCTGTTCAAACCAAAACCCAGAGAGATCCTTCAGTCTCTTCTTAACTCTGACATTTATTCCATTGCCAAATGTCGTCCACTCTATTTTCAAAATATACCTCGACCACCACGTCTCACCAGGTCCACTGCTGCCTCCTGGGTTCAAGCTGTCATCCCTGTCTCTGGCCTGTGTTCCTGAGCAATGTCCTGTCTGGTCCCCCTGCTTCTCTTGTTGCCCCTTCAGTTTGTTCTCCACACAGCAGCCAGAGGGGTGCTTTGAAAACCTAACCAGGTCACATCCCTCTCAGTCTTCCCATCTCTTTTTGAGGCCACAGTCCTTAGAGTGGCCTACAAGCTCTACTGTGTTGGCTTCCTGTCCCTGTCATTCTCTGATCTCATCCCCTGCTCCTCTCTCTTCTGTTCTTACTTGGGACACTTCTCTGGAGGGTGCAATTCGCCGACACTTTTCAACAATAAAAATCCCATACCGGGCGCCTGGGTGGCTCAGAGGGTTAAAGCCTCTGCCTTCGGCTCAGGTCATGATCTCAGGGTCCTGGGATCGAGGCCCGCATCGGGCTCTCTGCTCAGCGGGGAGCCTGCTTCCTCCTCTCTCTCTGCTTGCCTCTCTGCCTACTTGTGATCTCTCTGTCAAATAAATAAATAAATAAATCTTAAAAAAAATCCCATACCATCTGGTCCAACGAGCTGACATTTATGAGTTTATTATATGGATATACTTTCCTGTGTGCATGAAGAAGTGTATTCCTCACTGTGTTTTTTGTTCCATGATAATAAAAGACAGGGAACAACCTATGTTCACCAGTAAGAATCTGGTTAAAAAAAAACAAAAAACACCACAGGGCATCCAGTTGGTAAAACTAGTATGCATCTGTTATAAATAACAGGGCAGATCTAGGTCAGGCAGTATAGATCATACTCTGAGGTGTATTGTCAAAAGAAACAAGCATGTTATAAGAACAGCAAGTTGTACAAGAAAAGGGAACATATATCCACACATTTGCTCAGTGAGGATTTCCTGAGCAGCCCCCACGGTCCAGCACTTGCAGACACTGGGGAAGAATCAGCAGCGAACGGGTCTTTCTTCACGGAGCTGACATTCTGCTGGGGCAAGACAGGCAGTAGATCAATCATAACAGCAAGCCAGGGGCTAGGCTGGGTTCAGAAGGAAGGCAGAGACTGGAAACACAGAGTGAGGGGAAGAGCACAAGGCAGTCTGTGAAGGCCTCTCCAAGGAGGTGATGTTTGAGTAAAGATGTGTAGGAATGAAGAGAATGACATGCGAGACTGTCGTGCTCCAGGCACAGGGACAGCAAGCCTCGAGGTGAACCAGTGTGCAGCAAGAGGTCAGGGAGGTTGGAGTTGCAGTAAGGGGACAGCGTGAGGACAGAGTTGTGATAATGAGGTGAGGTGGTGGGCAGCCCCCCCCCCCACCATGTGGGGCCTTGCGGCTGTGGTCAGGATGTGGAGTGACATCTGGAGTTTGATGGGCAAAGGCATGATGTAATCTCTTACATTTCTAAAGGATCTCTCTGGATGCTGGGTGAGGAGTGGACTGGGGATGGGACACCCATGAGACTGGTGGTGGTGGTGTGTCTCTGGGAGGGAGAAGTGGTTGCTCTGATGGGAAGGAGACGTACTTTTCTCCACAGTATCCTTTTGTGTTATTAAAAAAAAACAACACTTTTTCTGAACATGTGGAATCTTACTCAAAAAGTAATTTAAAAGCAAGAAGAAACATTCGCAGCTAACGTTCATTGAGCATTCATCATGAGCCGGGCTGTGCGTCCTGTGAACACCTGTGTTAAGCAGAGGTGCCAGAGGGCAGCCCACCCCACCCTGCCCAGCCCCCGCCTTCTCTTCTGTGGGGCCGCCCTGGCTGGGAGAGTGGGTAGGACCAAAGCAGGCATGAAAGATCTCACAGCCATTAGATCTCTGAGCTCTGTCCCCACCCATGCTTGGCTGTTATCCAGCTTCCAGGTTTTGCAGTTGGATGGATATCAAGCAGTGTCTCTTTGCTGTTTTAATTCGCATTTTATGGATTACTAATGGGTTTCACACCTCTCAACAGAAGGCAGGCTTTCTTAGCCCCTAATCGCTGTAGTGGACAGTCTCTCAGTGATGGATCTTAGTTTTAGCACCAGAGGCCAACTCTGCTAATTTAGGGATTATATGATAACATGTTGGGTAGCTCAGAGATCTCCCAAGAAGGCTGGGGAAACAGGCTTGGAGAAGAAAGGGAGCCATGTAGCCCAGGACCACATTAAAAGTCATGCCATTGTCCCAGTCCAGTGAGGGGAGCCCCTCCCCACAAACCCACACAGGCTCAACACTGGGCCCAAGAGCCATGTTCTCCTGTTTGCTATGACTGTTGCCACCACCAGAAGTCATTCCCTGCTGTCTTCCTTCTCTGTACCACTTTGAAGCCCATGATTTTGAATTTGGGCAGGCAAACCTGATTAGCTAAACATAGGAGGGATTCACGGAAAACAAGGTTTCTAGTGGGAACCAGTCTCTGCTTTCCACCAAGATTAAAGCTTCACACATGGGCAGTTCCCTAAGCATGGAAAGGGGTTCAGATGTTAGGAAATGGAAGGATGACCTGTGCTCTTACGCCAGTACCCCCCAGAGTCAGGACAGCCCAGACCACTTCTGTTTTTTGAGGTTCCCAGTATATGGGGAAAAGGGGGGGGATGATATGTCCAAGTGGGATTGTAATGGTGGAACAGCCTCTTAACATGAAATAAGACATGTAATTGTACCACTCACAAAATAGTTTTAGGATGTTATTTATTTACTTCGTGGCAAAATTCCCTAAAATATAGACCAGAAATAAGCCATGGGATTGAAAGTTAGGTCCTGTCAAGATATCTGTGTAAGGGGCGCCTGGGTGGCTCAGTTGGTTAAGCGACTGCCTTCGGCTCAGGTCATGATCCTGGAGTCCCGGGATTGAGCCCCACATCGGGCTCCCTGCTCGGGGGGAAGCCTGCTTCTTCCTCTCTCACTCCCCCTGCTTGTGTTCCCTCTCTGGCTGTGTTTCTCT